>CM070097.1:23146526-23166526 GCA_036178185.1 Liparis tanakae
CGAGGGGCGGGGCCTCGGTTTGGCGTGCGATGTTGTGCGATGGCGTGCTCGATGGCGTGCTTCAGCACACGGGCGCACACACGTGTGCAAAAATATGTTGGGAGGGAGTCCAAAACTTGAGTGGCGTGCGGAGCGGCCGCGAACACACACACAAACACACACACTCACGAACACTCACACACACACACACACACAAACACACACACTCACACAGACACACACACACACAAACACACACTCACACACACACACAGACACACACTCACACATACTCACACACACTCTCACACACAAACACAGACACACACAGACACAGACACACACACACACAGACACACACACACACACACACACACACACACACACTCTCACCTTTCATCTGCGCCTCGTACTCGGCCAGGCTGCCCTTCTCCCTCCTCAGCTTCACGTGTGCTGTCATCATCTTTGACCCTCGTCACTGAGGGCGTCCTCCTCCTCCTCCTCTTCGATGGCCCGGTCCCCCCCCCCCCCCCCGCGCGGAGACCTTCTCCACCTCAGGGTCCGACCCCTGACCCTTGACCCCTACACACACCTCCCCCTCCCCCTCCCTCGATGCCCTACAGCGGCGCCCGGCTGCGCTCCGCGGGGACGTCGGTCGGGTCGATGCACGCGGCAAATCCCTCGGCTTCCTGGTGAGGACGCTGATCCATGGGCGGACTGGCCTGGAGCGGGGGAGGGGGGGGGGGGAGCGAGAGAGAGGGGGGGGGAGGAGATGAGAGGTGATGAGTAACAGCGCCGGCTGAAGCTCCTCCACGCCTCGGGGGGTCGGGGGGGTTGACGTCCATGAAGGAAACCGTCCAACACGCATGGCCGACGTCTCCAATGAAACCTCCCCGAGGTCAAAGAGGTCAAACCGTCCGTCACCGGTGAGTCACAGGTGCATTGTGGGTTAAAAAACGGTTGAAAGGCCTGACGGCTCGGATCGTGTCACATGTCAGAGTCTCATTGATCCGTATTGGCAGATATAGATCCTGATGTTTGATTACGCCTTCAAGGATACAGATTTCTAAATGCTATCTTATTACTTTGTTATGGGCATTTTCTCCTCTACACAATCCAAAAGATAAGGAAATAAAACTTTGTATTTTTAGTTTTTTTACGGATGAAAACACATCTTATCATCAGTAGCTTTAATAATGTGTAATTCATCTCTAATATCTATACATTTAGTTTCCTTCACCAACACTACATTTTTTACGAGATTACATTTAAAACACGTCACGATAACGTTAGAATTCGTGAGAGCCTGAACGCATCATGATGCAACGGAACCTTTGTTCGTTAGCCGTTAGCGGCGCTGCTAACGCTATTAGCTCTACTCCACTGTCAATTCAAACCCAGATTAGTTGTTGTTGATGGAGCTACGGCCTTCTTCTACCGAAGGGTCCGCACAGCGCCCGAACAAAATGAAATAATAAAACTATGGATTCAAGCCTGGGAACGCCTCTGTTAGCTAGGTTAGCATTAGCATCCGATGAGTCGGTGTGTATATGGGGAGGACATTTACGGGACTTTTTATCCTTTTAATGTAAAACATGCGTCAAAACAAACTTTATGAGTTAATTTAAAAGACATGAGGGTGTCGTGACAGTTGGCATTGAGATGCATCATGGGAAGCGTAGTCTCAAGCACAACACAATTATTGACAGAATGTTTTAAAATTCATATTTCAAGACTTTTCCAAATTTTTTGGGGACAGCTGGAAAAACATAAAATTCACACGATGATACGTTTTTAATGTCCTGAACACAACTTGTACCCATTGGTGTTTTTTGGCTATTTTTCATTGTGTAAAACATAACAAATATCAACTTTTTTATTTATTTAAAGGGCTATTTAGGTCGTCAACAAACAAACACAAAGTACCTGATACTCAAACCTGGGAAACAATATTAATTGTAATCATTTTCTGGAGGTTTTAATAGCTGTGGTCAAAAAGGGTAAAAGATGTTGTACACGTGAAGGTAACAGGAGGTTAAACAGTTGTGATGCTGTTGAGTGAGAACAGTTTGTGAGACAAGTAGGGATTCAAAGTCCACACATCCTACTTTTATGGAGATGTACACACGCGCACACACACACACACACACACACACACACACACACACACACACACACACACACACACCACATCCTGTGTCAGTTGCTCAACGGGTTTCCTCTTCAGAAAACCAAAGTGTGTGGAAAACATTGTTCCTCAAATCGGCCTCAAGCGAGAACCAGGTACCAGAAGCCCAAAGTGAGAACCCGTCGTCACGGTGCCGGCCGCCTCGGAGCCGTGGGAACGCCGAGGTTCTGCGGCTGCAGTGTGAGAAGCGTCGGGACGTTGATGCGTCGCCCCGGTAACCGGTTTCAGAGAGAACCAAGAGACCGAATGGAGAAGTGCAGCGGAGATGTTTCCTCTGAAGAAATGAGACGGCTAGACCCTGAGAGGCTTCCGGAAGCTTCCTGGGACGAGCGACTTCACGGGCGCGCGACCTTAATCTGCACGGAATAAAGCGAATGGAAATGATCTGAGGAGTGGAAAAGTGGGGGTTTGGGAAAAGCTTTAGAAGAAGACTGATTTGGAGGGGGGGGGGGCAGAGAGATTGAGATTATCTGAGAATAGTGTTTCATGCTTAAAAGTCAAGGACACTGAAGAGAGAGAGGAGAGAGAGAAGAGAGAGAGGAGAGAAGAGAGAGAGGAGAGAGAGAGTGGAGAGAGAGGAGAGAGAGAGAGGGGAGAGAGGAGAGAGTGGAGAGAGAGGAGAGAGGGAGAGAGGGAGAGAGAGAGAGGAGAGGGAGAGAGAGGAGGGGGAGAGAGGAGAGAGAGGGAGAGGAGGGGGAGAGGAGAGAGGAGGAGAGAGGGAGAGAGAGAGAGGGAGAGAGGAGAGAGAGAGAGAGAGAGGAGAGAGGGAGAGAGGAGAGAGGGAGAGAGAGAGGAGGAGAGAGGGAGAAGGAGAGGAGAGAGAGAGAGAGAGGAGAGAGAGAGGGAGAGAGAGGAGAGAGAGGGAGAGAGGAGAGGGAGAGGAGGAGAGAGGAGAGAGAGAGAGGGAGAGAGGGAGGAGAAGGAGAGAGGAGAGAGGGAGAGGAGAGAGAGAGAGGAGAGAGAGGAGAGGAGGAGGAGAGAGAGAGAGAGAGGAGAGGGAGAAGGAGAGGAGAGGGAGAGAGGGGAGAGAGAGGGAGAAGGGAGAGGAGAGAGAGAGTGGAGAGAGAGGAGAGAGGAGAGAGGAGAGAGAGAGAGAGAATGGAGAGAGAGGAGAGAGAGAGAGAGGAGAGAGGGAGAGGAGAGAGAGGAGAATGGAGAGAGAGGAGAGAGGAGAGAGAGGAGAATGGAGAGAGAGGAGAGAGGAGAGAGAGGAGAGAGAGAGAGGAGAGAGAGGAGAGAGGAGAGAGAGAGAGAGGAGAGAGAGAGAGAGGAGAATGGAGAGAGAGGAGATAGGAGAGAGAGGAGAGAGAGAGAGGAGAGAGAGGAGAGAGGAGAGAGAGAGAGAGGAGAGAGAGAGAGGAGGTCGTGAGGCGCACATATCGGATATAAAGTAGATTGACAACGAGCGCTTAGAAAGAGATTCTCTGCAAATTTCCTGTGTAGGAAATAAATGTGAAGCCGCAGCACAAGTGGGAGACTGTGTTCGACGTTACGGCCGATACGGCGTTGGGGATTTCCAAAGAGCCGCCCGCCGTGGCCCTCGAGTCGGTCACGGCGTCGGCGTTATCTCATCGCGTTGTGCGTCTCTCGCACGAATGCATTTTAGTCAATTTTCATTCCCAAATGCTGCTGACGCGTGGGCGCCAACGGGACCCCTCGGCCAGGTGATCCCGCTTACTGAAAAAGGTGTATTTCCTTTTTTTTGGGGGGGGGGGGGGATATGAGCAACACGAGTCAGGTGGAGTCATGTGTGTTTGGCGAATTGCGAAACTCAATCAGTGATGTCATGTATAAATATATATACATATAAATATATACATTTTAAATGAATGTTATGAACCTGAACACGAGGGCGTTACATGGTCAGAAGTGTGTGTGACTTCTTCAACACGTATGAAGCAGAACTAGTGGTGAGTCCTCCATGCTGGAGGAAGGAGATGATAACTGTTTCCACGGAGCAAAGCAACAGGGATGAGCCCCGCCCCCTCTAAGCCCCGCCCCCTCGAAGACGGGACGACATCCAAGCCGTGAGTGATGCGAAAAGCCACAAATAGTCGAGCGAGTCGCCTGACGAGTAAAGCGTTGACGATATTCTCAACGCTTTGGTGTGAATGCAGCTGAAGACGGAACAAACTAAAAGAACATGGCGCTTGTTGGCGGTCGGTGGAGTAGCGTAACGGAATTAACTCAGAATATAAACGGCAGACGGGACTCGTGCCGTCGCGGCTCCCAGCTGCTCGTGATCTACAGAACTCATCACCGCGGCACCGTCGGGTCGTTTCTTTGTGTAACCGTGTTATCGGGATGGATCGACTGTCAGGCGTCGCTCCAGTGGAAGGAAACGCTTAAAGGAGACGGATTACGCTCGTTCTCTCAGGATCATACTTATATTTGGGGGTTTCGGTGTCTTTAAACATATTTCTTTCATCTCGTCTGTCAGAACGAACCTGTATCCAGTCTGTATCTGGAATGCTGTGTTTTACGATTGTCTCCTTCAGCTCTCATCCCTAAAACAAAGCCCAGTGTTCTCTGATTGGCTGTTTCTGAAAGGCTAGTTGAATCACGTTTTCTGTGAGTGAGTTAAGCAATCTAAATACACCCTCCCCCAAAATAAGTTCCCTTTTAAAGGTGCACTTCACCTTCTTTTTTATTACAAATCCAAGCCGGAGAAACGTCTTGAGAAACTTCTGATTGTGAAAAGTTGTCCAACGTCTTCTTTGTGTTCGGAGGGATAAGAATGACGAAAATTAAAAAACTACACCGCTTATTCTTTGACGGGTTTCCCCCTAATTTGTTAATTTTTTTCTGCCTCAACCGTGGTTTTATTTCTAAATTCATGTCCTTATTTTAAGCACAACCACGTTGTTTTTTCCTTAACCCGACAAACGCTTCTTTTTTGAAATTCCCGACATTAATCACGCGTTTGTCTCGCCGTCCCCAGAGCGCCGGGAGAGTCGGAGCGACCCGATTCTAACGTTGCTGAAAAACACCGAACATCTTCACGCACCCCGACCCAACTCCTACTCCAACGGGTAACGTGGCCCTCACGGGGCCCTCAGGGGGGGGGGGCTAGGGGCCCTCAGGGGGGCTAGGGGCCCTCAGGGGGGCTAGGGGCCCTCACGGGGGGGCTAGGGGTCCTCAGGGGGGCTAGGGGTCCTCAGGGGGGCTAGGGGCCGATGCGTTACACCAGACGAAGTCTCTGCGACTCTCTCCTCAGCAGAGGAACAGGAAGTCGTGTCGTTTGCACGGCGACAGATTTTTTTTAAATGTTCTTTTTTTTTTTATGAACCTGTAAACCTTCCAGAAGGTTCTTCACGCTTCGTCACGCTCGGTCCGGTCGCTTCTCGTCAGAACCACCGCCGAAGGGACATTTAGAGTAAGAAAAAAGGGGATTACTAGCATTTGGCAACGAGGTGGACGAGTCGCTCGTGGGTTCTGGGTTCTAGTTGTATTTCACACGGCTAGAAACAAAAAGAAGAAGTAAAGCAGGAAGTAGATGTAGAGGATCCCCTCCAGGTCATGTCACCTGTGTGCAGGTGGAGGTGACTAGAGGGGCTATAAAACAATACGTGCCTCAGTCTGGAGAGGACCGCAACGACTACTCACGGGGCTCTCATTAGGGGGACCTGGTCGTGGTGTAAGGACTACCCCCCCCTACAGGATATCTCTGCTCATCTCGGTTCAACTCCTTCGTGCCCGTTTGTACATCACGTTCATCTTGAATCGTGAGGAAGACCCTATGAAGCTGAAGCTGAGGTTTAGTCGTCTACCTGAAGGTTCTCAGGTGTTTGAGGAGCAGGTGACGGGCGGGGGGAACGGGTCTTGGACCCGGGTCAGAATCAGCCCCTCGATGCCCCTCCAGGGTAAAAGAGACGCACATGAAATACACACTTTGTGTTCCTTATTTGTCGACTACTTTGTCCAACAGCTGGTTTCTGTTGTTGTGATGCAGCGGGGCTGTTGGGGGGCCGGGGGTCTGTTGGGGGTCTGAGGGTCTGTTGGGGGTCTGTTGGGGGTCTGAGGGTCTGTCTCCTGAACCCCCAGGTCCACGACGGGCACTAGTCTAAGCATCTTTAAAAACACCTCGGAGGGCTTCTTAAACACCTCAGAGGATTCTGCTGCCGCCGCACAAAGAGACGCGGCGCTCTGCGTTATGTAATCAGAGGAACGTGGGGGGGGGGTTATACCCCCTTAACCACCACCCCCCCACCCCATAAACCACCCCTTATGGCCAAGGCGCTGTGGCAGGAGCTCCACACACAATGGCCAAGCAAACACCTCCAGCGTGAAGACACACACGCACACACACACATGCACACACACACACACACACACACACACAGACACGAACTGAGCATCAACGACAGAAATGGTGCACACATATTACATAATTGATAACAGTCTGCAGCCATTTGTCCACTTAGAAACCCCCCCCCACACACACGCACACAGAGACAGACACACACACAGACACACACACACACAGGTTGTTATTGCATTCAGCGTGGCGGCCGTACGTACCTCACTTTGTGCTCCTCCGCTGTCTCGTTCTAGACGTTCCTCCTCTCATCTCAGCCCTCTCTCTCTCTCTCTCCGTCTCTCTCTCACACACACACACACACACAGAGAGAGCAGTGTGTTTGAATCTGACAGATTTCTCTCAGCTCAGTGATCCCTCCCATTTCTCAGGCAAACACACACACACACACACACACACACACACACTCAAACACAGCCCTCCCTCCTTCCTTTCTTCTCTCTCTCTCCCTCTCTCTCTGCCCTCCCTCTCCGCCTCGTGGAGCATCAGTGGCAAGAGCCGCGGCATCAAGCCACGCCCCCTCCGCGCTCCTCTCTCCTCCGGGCGGCTATAAATACCGCTGCTGCTATGAATACACCGCCTTTACTCCCTCAGCATCCCTCGCTCCCTCTCTCTCCCATCCTCCCTCACTACAGCCCTCCCTCCCGCGATGTGTTTCTCCTGATGACCTTGTACACCCCCCCCTCATCACGTGACGGTAACCGTTGCCAACGAGACCCACAGACCGGCAATTTAACCACAACAAAGGAAGCAGCGACGTCGGCTTCCTGTCCGCCGAGCCGCCGCCGCTCGTCCGTTACCTTTGGACGGACACACACTCAGAGGGACGCTCGTTCCCTTCACTTGTTCCCTTTCCTCCTTTCCTTCACTCCTCCTTGACTGCATCCCGCCTGCATCACTCGCTCCATCGACGCCTGAATGACGGATGGTACCCGTCCCCGTCGTGTCGATAATGAAGCTAACATATAATAACAAGGTATCAGGTGCATTCATGCTGCATTCTCTCTCCTGACCACCAGGGGGCGACTCCTCTGGTTGTATAGAAGTCTATGCGTCATGTGTTAAAGCTTCATTCTCTCTCCTGACCACCAGGGGGCGACTCCTCTGGTTGTATAGAAGTCTATGCTTCTTGGTTAAAGCTGCATTCTCTCTCCTGACCACCAGGGAGCGACTCCTCTGGTTGTATAGAAGTCTATGGATGGCGGATGGTTCCTGTCCCCGTTACGTCTAATAATGAAGCTCTTACACAATAACAAGCTGTTCCCGTCTATATATTTTTGCATTATTTCCGTGGGTTTGAAGCTAAAGCTTGCTCACGGGCTCCGGCAGAAGGTCTGATGGCGCGTCTCTCCTCGCCGACATCGAGGTTATGAACATCTGGCGCTGCGGCGTCTCCGGGGTGCACTTAGCGGGGAATCAAATCTTCGCCCGCAGGCCGTAAACCGAGCTAATGGGATAATACGGGGGGGGGAGAGGGGGGGCTCGAGCCTCTCCTGATCTTCAGGGTACGAGCATCACCGCCGCTCGGCTGACGCTCGGCTGACGCTCGGCTGACGCTCGGCCGACGCCGGAGTCACGAGTAAAGAAACGAGGCGTAATGATGGGAATCGAACCCGCGATATCACGGAGACTTTTATTCGTAAATAACGGCCAAAGCTGGTGGCGTTCTCAAAGCGGCGGCGTCCCTGGCGGCGCCGCCCGTATCTGCAGAGCGCGCCCGGCGGCGGCGCTCAGCTCCTCCGGGGCGACCAGCTGGAGGCGCAGCAGGGTGGCGGCCAGCTGGGAGCGAGCGTTGCCCACGAACGAGTGCGACAGGAACGCCGCGAGGCCGCCGCCGCCATCCGTGGAGTAGAGGGGGACCCGCACCATCCCGAGGACCTGGGGGGGGGGGGGGGTGGTGAGGAGCACGAGGTCAGGCTAACGGTGGGCGAACGGTCGTCAGACTACCTCCAGGCCGTGGTCCGTCGCCGTGGTAACCGCAGCTCTCTCCACCTCCCTGATCTGCTCCTCCTCCATCTTCTTCGCGTAGAAGTGAGTGATGAGACGGGAGGAAGAGGAGGAGGAGGAGGAAGAGGAGGAAGGGCAGTAGCAGGCGTCCAAGTGGTCTTCCTCCAGTATGGGGAGGGCCACGCCTAGCTCCTCCCACAGCTCCCTGCTTAGCCCCGCCTCCAGGGACTCGTCCGACGGGTCGACGAACCTGAGGCGGCGTGGGAGTCCAGGGGTCAACGGTCAGGTGACGAGAGTCGACGAGCAACGGCATCGAGTTAGTGACCATAAGTCTCTCTCCTGACCACCAGGGGCGACTCCTCTGGTTGTATAGAAGTCTATAATTCATGTGTTAAAGCTGCATTATCTCTACTGAACACCAGGGGACGACTCCTCTGGTTGTATAGAAGTACATGATTCAGTTGTTGAAGCTGCATTCTCTCTCCTCACCACTAGGGGCGTCTCCTCTGGTTGTATAGAAGCTTGTGCTTCATGTGTTAAAGTTATTAATAGATACAGGCATGGTGTTTCCTGATAGGTTCACCTCCCTTGTTGCCGGGTGAATGTTTGACCTGCAGCTTTACGTCCTTTAGACTGAGAAGAAAAGCAGAGACGAAGAAACTCAAGAGGAACAAAATAATACACACACACACACACACACACAGGCACACACACACACACACACAATCTATGTGTCACCGTGTTAGACTCACTCACCACCCAGCAGACCGTCGAAGCGCATCTGCATCTGTGGGAAGTGACAGAGGCTGTTACACACAGACACACACACAACACAACAAACACACACACATAGACACACAACAACCAAACACACACACAACACACAACACACACACACACAAACACGTGGAGATGGTTTCCTGTGCAAACAACCAGAAACACTGTACATCACTTCGTGCATGGAGAGATTATTGGTCATGCACACACACACACACACACACACACACACAGAGACACACACACACACACACAAACACACACACAGGGTCCAGGTCTGATGGGTCAGGGTTCAGGGTCAGGGTCCAGGGTCAGGGTCCAGGGGTCCAGGGTCAGGGGTCAGGGGTCAGGGGGACACCGGGCCCGCCCCCAGCTCCTCCCTCACCAGGACGACGTGCCGGATGCGGTGGACCCCGAACAACAGAGCGTCCGTGTCACAGTAGAGCATCACGTGGCTCGCGTGCCGGCAGCCCGGCAGCGCCAACGCCTCGGCCCTCGACAGCCGCCCGCTCGCCATCTACGAGCACGCCGACCGACAGAGGAGCAACGTTTAGTGCCTGCTGATCACCCCCCCCCCCCACAAAACACACACACACACACACACACACACACCCTCCCCCTTGTCATGTGCTGTTAATGTGACATCCAGTTAGACACACGTGATCTCTTTGTTTACCCCTCCCCTATATGCTGAGTTAACAGACCTGCCAGTGGGCTTGTGATCATTACAGCTTATGGAAGGCTGGAGGCTCAGGAAGGGCTGCAGAGACCTGGAGCAGGTGGTGGAGAGGAGGACTTTGAAGAAACTTTTGTCCATATTGGACAACCCGGACCACCCTGTCCACCACCTCCTCCAGGGACAGAGGAGCACGTTCTCCAACCGCTTCGTCTCTCTCCGCTGCCATAAGGAACGCTACAGGAGAACATTCCTACCAATGGCCATGAGGCTTTATAACAAAGCACCTCCTGTCAGAAACGTGCAATAACTCACTGTAAATATTCACATTCATACTTGCATTGTTGATCTGCACTGCACACATACACACACACTTGCATTTTGCACACTATCCAGATTATATATATATATATATATATATATATATATATATATATATATATATATATATATAATTTGACAGTGCTTTATTTATATTTACATTTAAATATATGTTGTGTATATGCTGTGTATATATACATATATATTTTATTTTATGTTATTTTGTATTTTATATTTCACTTTGCACACTTTACTTCATGCACTGTCACTTTCTTTCTTTCTTTCTTTCTTTCTTTCTTTCTTTCTTTCACTTATATTTTATTGTGTTTAGTTTTATCGGTGCTGCTTCTGTTGTCACTAAATTTCCCCTTGGGGATTAATAAAGTATATTTCATTTCATGTTCATTTCATTTAATAATGCCACAGCGCCCCCTGCTGGCAGGGATGGCAACTGAGGGAATCCCTGCCCCGGACGGGACTCTTTTCGTGGTTTAATCTTTTTTACGGTAGTTAATGTATTTTACTGCATACATTTTCATATATGAACGTATATATACATATTCTCTTTTTACGTGGAATTGTTTGGAGCTTGTACAGTTCTTGGAAACACTTGACAAGTAGCATATATGTACTCATATTTTCACCACGGGTATTTTCTGTAGTTTAGAACAAACCCGATGTTATATAATTAATCTCTTTATCACCTCAGCACGTTACCTGACACACAAACGTCTCTTTCCCAAAAAGTAAATGGAGGTTTCCGTGCCTCTTCCCGGGTGAAATAACGCTGCGTCACGCTCCGGTCAGCAGTTTGACTCCACAGCTTTCAGTTGGAGGGAGGCGGGATCCGGAAGTCCGTGACGTCACGAGCACGGATCGTCTGGCAACACAATCCGACTAGCCAATAGGAGGCCCACTTCCGGTTGAATAAGCACCGGGGAGGTTCCTAGTACATATGTAAAAGTGTACATTTGGATACACGTCACAGGTGGTGTAAAGTTTCACGCTGCAGCGCTTTGAACAGGTGATTTTTATTTTACACTGATTTTATTTGGCACATTGAGCTCGCGAGACCCGCCGCGCGCACCACTCGGACTGTAGGCTCAGCGTAGGCTCAGCGTCGGGTCAGCGTCGGGTCAGCGTCGGGTCAGCGTCGACGCGGCGCGACGTGCGGAGAAGCATAAACTAGGCTTAAACTGCAGCTCGCACGCAGGTAGATAGTAACCGTTAGTCTACCGGCACCGTGCCGAGCCGCCGCGGCTCTCCCAGCCGGCGGAGGTGGCCCGTGCGCCGGGTGCGCTGCACGGGTAACGTCGCCTCCTGGTTCTTTGTCGTAACGCGGAGGTGAAGCTTCGTGCTCCGGGTCATTTCGTTTTGTTCATTTACTGATGTTCTCTTAGTTGTAATGATGTCGAAGTTCTTATTTATTTATCTTTTGTGTAATGTACTCGTATGTTTATGGCCTGTTCTGTCTGTTTGTAACGTATTTTGAGAAAATCCTAACTTACATACATGCGCACGTATATAGCTGATGTGTGTGTGCATATATACACACACACCCATGTATCTATATCTACGTATATAACTTGTGTGTGTGTATTGGTATTTACATGTGTATGTACAGTACACACACATATATATATATATATATATATATATATATATATTTACATGTATATCTAATATATATATATATATACATACATATATTATAGGTGCATATATATGTATATACATACACTTTATATATATATATATATATATATATATTATATACACATATATTATGTGTGTATTTATAATACAGTTATACATAAATACACTTTATATATATATATGTGTATATATATATATATATATATATACATACAGTATACATATATGTGTGTGTGTATGTATGTGTGTGTATATATATATATATATATATATATATATATATATATATATATATTTATTTGTACATACACACACATCGTCATATTGTTATGCATAAGTTCTTATCATTGTTATTATTGTAGTTGTTGTCGTATTAACGTTGTTGTAGTATTGCAGATATAGTTTTTAACTGGTATATTATAGTATTGTAGTATAGTATATGCAGGTTTATTTACGGACATATTTTGTAATGTAAACCCAAAAAGCGTCTCTTCTCATTGTGTCCCCAATGTGCTGCGATGTCACGTCAACCCATCAGAATGGCCGAGGGCAGACGAGACGAGGTCATGGCGGACGGCGTGCTGGTGGAGACGCTGGCCGAGGTGGCAAAGAACGCCGCCCTCCTGCAGGGCGTCCTCATGAGGCTGGAAGAGTCGCCCAACGCATCGGAGGTAGGACGATTATGGTGATATTACACATGAACTACACAGAAACATGGAGGCGCATCTGGAGCTGAACATGTGAAGTTCAGTTGAAGAATAACTGCAGAGCGACGACAGCTCGATGCTTCAGGGTCCCGACTGCGTGCAAATAAGTCTTTATCATTACGCTCAGGGCCGCTTCTAGCCCTTTGGTTGCCCCAGGCGAGATTAAGTTTTGTGCGCCCACACACACACACACACACACACTTTCTTTTTTATTTCTTCAAATAATCTATTAAACACTCAAAATTAAGATTAAATTAACTCCATAAACTGTGCAAAACACTCTTAAGCACCTGTATGGACATTTAAGCAAATTATGACCCTCTATATCCTAACTATACCCTCTACAAACAAAAGTGCTTTTATGGATTAAGCATTACAATGTGTAGGTATTACGTCGTCCCACGAACACACAGAACCATGACGGTGCATCTGGAACCCAACATGGTTCTTCAGAGTGATGCCATGGAAGAACCATTTCTGGTTCCGCAGAGAACCTTTCAGATTAGGGATATTTAAAGAACCATTTCCTTACAGAGTAACTTCAAATAACCTTTAAAAATGGTTCTTTAAGGCACCAGTTCTGGTTCCACAAAGAACCTTTCAAACCAGAGTTACTTTTCCCCCCTGAAAGTAATTTTTTCCTATTTTCTGGGAGTTGTTGCTGATCCGATGAGAGGTCAAAGGTCAGGGATGTCGTGTGTGTTCAGATTTTAAAGCCCTCTGAGGCTAAGTTGTGATATTGGGCGAGACAAAGTAAAGTGAGTTGAGTTGAGGGACACGGCTCCACGCCAGCGGGCCGTTAATCCTTCGCTGTTACAGCGCGGTGCGTTCAATGGTGTCAGGAATGTCCAGCGCTCCGGGCCCTCGGGATCCGTCGGATCATCTTTAGGCCCCGTTTTCATTCCTCGCATGCCGACGCTGCTCCCCCTCGTGACCAGTGGTTTGTGGTGTTTGCGTTCTTCTCTCACAGAGCGTGTGTGTGTGTGCGGGTGTGTGTGTGTGTGTGAGTGTGTGTTTTCAGCTGGTGTCGTACGCGCCGTTCACGCTCTTCCCCTCGCCGGTGCCCACGGCCGCGTTCCTCCAGTCTCTGGCGGTGCAGACGCACTTCAACACGCTGGTGGACAAGATCAGCCGGGACGCCGACTTCATGCAGGAGGCTCTAGCCAGGTGTGTGTGTGTGTGTGTGTGTGTGTGTGTGTGTGTGTGTTTGAGTAGCGGTAGCATGCAAAGACAATAATTCACCGCTAAGATCACAACATAGTTGCCTCCTGCACCGTCCTGACGCGTGCTTGTTGTTCTCAGCACCATTGAAGTGGACGACTTCACCGCCCGGCTGTTCCGGATCCACCAACACGTCCTGGAAGAGGGGCGGGCTCAGGTAGGTCGGCCTCACCTGGCCTTCTGCCGGAGACCCTCCGTCTCCCTGTTGTCGTCTTGCAATCACAACAACAACAACAACGAAAAAGGGTCATTTGTTAAAAAACAATAATACTCCCACCTACACACAGAACCGTTTCTGGTTCTTTAAAGAACCTTTCAAACCAGGGTTCTTTAAATAACCTTTTCCTTAAATAGTTCTTTAAAGAACCTATAAAGGTGTCTCAAAGTACCTTTAAAACATGGTTCTTTAAGGCACCATTTCTGGTTCCTCAAAGAACCTTGCAAACTAGGGTTCAGAACCATTTCCTTAAATAGTTCTTCATAGAACCTATAAAGGTGCCTCAAAGAACCGTAACAACGTTTTTTAAGGCACCATTTCGGGTTCCACAAAGAACCTTTCAGACCAGGGTTCTTTAAAAAAACATTTCCTAAAAGACTTCTTCAAAGAGTTCTTCAAAGAACCTATGAAGGTGTCTCAAAGTACCTTTAAAACATAGTTCTTTAAGGCATCATTTCTGGTTCTTTAAAGAACCATTTCCTTAAAGAGTTCTTTAAAGAACCTATGAAGGTGTCTCAAAGTACCTTTAAAACATAGTTCTTTAAGGCACCGTATCCGGTTCCCCATGGCCACAGTGTGATCTTCTTCGTGGCCCGGGTACTCTGATGTGGGTTCTTGTGCCTCCAGCCCGTCGTGTTGGGTCTGAACCGGTCCGACTACATGTTGGACCGGCAGGACGACGGCTCGGCGTCTCTGAAGCAGATCGAGATCAACACCATCGCCGCCAGCTTCGGGGGCCTGGCCTCCCGCACGCCGGACGTCCACCGGTGAGCAATTCATTATCTTTATTATTAAAATAATAAACTGCTTTGATTCATCGAGTGAGTTTTACGTGTGATTTAAGACAATAAGATATTTCTTCATAGGATAAGGATATTCTGAAACTGGGCACTTCCCAGATGATGGAATCAGGCTTCGGAGGCGCATGAATTAAGTTAAACAATATTTAATGGCAAGACGAGTAAAACGAATCGATCCCGGCTCACTGTGGCGGTGTTCGTGAGTCCCGGCTCCTCAGGCTCCGCCTGAAGCCTCGGGGTTCAGACGACAGAGAAACTCCTTCTCCAGTACTGAGTAATAGTGGCAAAACCAGCCAATCAATCATTCTCCAAGGTGAGTCCAGACTTTAACACCTCGTGATTGGTTCAAAGTGCCGCTAGAACAATGGAGGGTCGAAGGTCTCTGAACCCCGGGTCAAAACGCCACTTTCGGTCAAGTCACTAAACAGGTGATTTCACAATAAAAGTCACTTCACGGATTTCAACTGGCTTAATCAGTCTATAATACTAACATACAGTCACTCTCATGAACATACATTCATTCTTGCCATTAACATTTGCATAGAGTAAACATTACCTGTATGCTTCATAATACATTAATATCAATATTCTCCCTAATATTTCCTATTACAATATCTTTCTATATGTATTCCTTTAAAGCATAAGACGTCTCAACATGTTATCAAAATAAACTACTACAACCTAACTATAGCCTCGTCCTGCTATTCTGTGCAAAGAGAGTCTTCACATTCCTCTGCCGACGGGGGAGAGGTTCACTTCACTTTATTTTGTAGAGCCCAGAATCACAAGTTACCCTCGTCTTTATAATCTGAACACGCAGGTCATCCCTGACCAATCACAAGCTGGCAGCATAAACCAATAAAAGACGCTAACGACACGTAAGATTCCATACGGAGGAAATAGACCAGAGGCCAAAGCTGGTATTGCATGCCGCCATTGACGCAACGCTTCCAGAGTATTTCTCTCTAAGTTTTATGAGCGGAAAACCATGTTAAAATAATAAGAATCAGAGAGGGTATTTCTCTACACCTTTTCATGAAGTTTTACTTGAGGCAGCGACTGTTGAGATGAAGAAATAGCCGAGAGACGGTTAATAAACGTAGGCATAGCTGTGATTCCATCACCATGGGGGTTCTTCCTCTCGCCCCACAGACAGGTGCTCAAGGTGGCCGGGAAGCTGGAGGAGAGCCAGCGGATCCTGGACAACAACCCGGCCAAAGGTCTGGCCGAGGCCGTGGCTAAAGCCTGGGAGCTGTACGGGTCAGAGAGGTAGGACCTGGACTCTCACCGGGCTGGAGCTCCTCCAGCTTCTGAAGCCCGGATCTGAGCGGCTCGACTCTAAAGCCGCCTGTCGCTGCAGGGCCGGCGTCATGTTCCTGGTGGAGGAGAACCAACGGAACATCTTCGACCAGCGCTGCATCGAGAGCGAGCTGTGGACCAGGTACGCTCGCCTCGCTGCTGAGGGGAGGACAGACCCCTAGACACCTGGACAGACCCAGAGACACCTGGACAGACCCAGAGACACCTGGACAGACCCAGAGACACCTGGACAGACCCAGAGACACCTGGACAGACCCAGAGACACCTGGACAGACCCAGAGACACCTGGACAGACCCAGAGACACCTGGACAAACCCCTAGACACCTGGACAGACCCAGAGACACCTGGACAGACCCAGAGACACCTGGACAGACCCAGAGACACCTGGACAGGTGTTGAGGGGTTCCCCCCCCACTGCCTGAAACACAGGGGCATCTAAATATATATTGGAGCTCTTTTTTAAACTTTGGAAATACATTTAACCGTTGTTAAAAAAAAAAACATTATACTTATTTAGGCACACAGAATATGAGCAATTGTCATAAAAATGGTAATAATACGACTATTAAGCAATAATAAGACTATAAGGCTATAATAAGACTATTAGGCAGTAATAAGACTATTGGGCTATAATAAGACTATTAGGCAGTAATAAGACTATTAGGCTATAATAAGACTATTAGGCTATAATAAGACTATTAGGCAGTAATAAGACTATTAGGCAGTAATAAGACTATTAGGCTATAATAAGACTATTAGGCAGTAATAAGACTATTAGGCAGTAATAAGACTATTAGGCTATAATAAGACTATTAGGCAGTAATAAGTCTATTGGGCTATAATAAGACTATTAGACAGTAGTCTACAGATTCAAAGTGTTTTTCTTTACAGAAAACATAAATCAGACAATCATATTCAATGTTATTCTTATTTCTTTGTGGTTATTTATTGTTATTACATTTATTTTAAAAACTATTACAAATTCTAACTTATTATTATTATTTTTTTATAATTCAAAATTATTATAATATTTGTTTTTTGTACAGGAAGTACAGATAAGACGCACAACAACGAACACAACAACTCTATTAAATCCTCATAACTATCGGAGGACATTCTGTGTCTTTCTGCCTCTCCTCGTGACATCAGCTTTATATTTCTTGGAGGCCGTTCTTCTTCTCTTTGGTGTGTTTCCCTGGTTCGACCCGTAAAACCCGACCCTCTAGAATGTCATTGAACGCCTCTCCTGATGTCTCGCAGGAACATTCCCACCGTAAGGAAGCGCTTCGAGGACGTGAGTGAGACGGGGTCCCTGGACCAGGACAAGAGGCTGTTTGTGTGAGTGTGTGATCGCTGTGTAGTCCGTACATTAATCTACTGGATCTCGTCAGCACCGTGCACTCGTATGGTTTCTCTCCTCAGCGGCGGCCTTGAGGTCGCGGTGGTGTACTTCAGGAACGGCTACATGCCTCAGAACTACGTCTCCGAACAGGTGCTCCCTTTAATACGTATCTTTAGTTCTTTATCGTCAATCTTAACACGTACGACGCTCTCATCGGTGAATAATCGCACACTTTCTTTCCTTTTCACGTCACCTAAAGGCAAATAATGGCATCACGTGTAGCCTCTTCTGGGACATCGCTCCTTCAAAGAGCTGGAAATCAAATCAAATGTTATTCCGATTGGCCAGTGAGCTTCTGCTCCACGCTGCGTTCACAACGAACACCTCGTGACAAGTGTTTTCTTTATTGTCCCTCGTGTTCAAAGCAGCTTTAAAACAACCTCAATGTGTGACTGTTTGCCCCCCCCCCCCCCCCCCCCCCAAGTCAAAGAAAGAAAGCTTCTCTCACGAGTCGAACATGTTGACCTCGACTCTGCAAACACACTCGAGGCTCCAGAGACGCGCGGAGGCTTCACACCGTGTTTCAAGCAGCTGAACTTTGGCCCGATAATTGTATTATTTCTCATATCGATGCAGCATTTACATTAAAAAGCAGAATGTTGGATTCCAAAGAGGAAGAGGAGGAGGAAGAGGAGGAGGAGGTCACTTGGAGTTGTGAGAGAGTCGATCTTTCTGAGTGTTTTCTGCTTGTACCTGTAGACGTGGGCGGCTCGTCTCCTGATGGAGCGCTCGCTGGCCGTGAAGTGTCCCGACATCAGCACGCACCTGGCCGGCACCAAGAAGGTCCAGCAGGTGCTCGCCAGACCCGGAGTCCTGGAGCGCTTCTTCCCCGAGCAGCCCGGAGTCGTGGAGCAGATCAGAGCCACGTTCGCCGGCCTCTACACGCTGGACATGGTGAGACATGATGCTCAGGGAGGCGGGATGATGTTGTTGTTGTTGTTTATGTTGTCGTGACGGTGAATGACTTGTAGTTGTCTTTAGGGACCAGAAGGCGACAAAACGGTAGCGATGGCTTTGGGAGCACCGGACCGGTTCGTCCTGAAGCCTCAGCGGGAAGGAGGAGGTACGTCATGTGGATGAACCTGTTCATTGGTCATGTGGATGAACCTGTTCATTGGTCATGTGGATGAACCTGTTCATTGGTCATGTGATGAACCTGTTCATTGGTCATGTGGATGAACCTGTTCATTGGTCATGTGGATGAACCTGTTCATTGGTCATGTGGATGAACCTGTTCATTGGTCATGTGATGAACCTGTTCATTGGTCATGAGGATGAACCTGTTCATGGGTCATGAGGATGAACCTGTTCATGGGTCATGAGGATGAACCTGTTCATTGGTCATGAGGATGAACCTGTTCATTGGTCATGTGATGAACCTGTTCATTGGTCATGAGGATGAACCTGTTCATGGGTCATGAGGATGAACCTGTTCATTGGTCATGTGGATGAACCTGTTCATGGGTCATGAGGATGAACCTGTTCATTGGTCATGAGGATGAACCTGTTCATGGGTCATGAGGATGAACCTGTTCATTGGTCATGTGGATGGACCTGTTCATTGGTCACCATGTGGATGAACCTGTTCATTGGTCATGTGGATGAACCTGTTCATTGGTCATGAGGATGAACCTGTTCATTGGTCATGTGGATGAACCTGTTCATTGGTCATGAGGATGAACCTGTTCATGGGTCACCATGTGGATGAACCTGTTCATTGGTCATGTGATGAACCTGTTCATTGGTCACCATGTGGATGAACCTGTTCATTGGTCATGTGGATGAACCTGTTCATTGGTCATGTGGATGAACCTGTTCATTGGTCATGTGGATGAACCTGTTCATTGGTCACCATGTGGATGAACCTGTTCATTGGTCATGTGGATGAACCTGTTCATTGGTCATGTGGATGAACCTGTTCATTGGTCATGTGGATGAACCTGTTCATTGGTCATGTGGATGAACCTGTTCATTGGTCATGTGGATGAACCTGTTCATGGGTCAACAAGCTCCGTCGTCTCTCCAGGGAACAACATCTACGGCTCTGACATCTGCCGCGTCCTGCAGGAGGCGCAGGGCAGCGCGGACCGGACCGCCTACATCCTGATGGACAAGATAAGCCCCGCCCCCGTCCAGAACTACCTGCTGCGCCGAGACGGGCCGCTCAGAATCAGCACCTGTCTCAGTGAGCTGGGCGTGTTCGGAGCTTACGTCAGGTGTGTGTGTGTGTGTGTGTGTGTGTGTGTGTGTGTGTGTGTGTGTGTGTGTGTGTGTGTGTGTGTGTGTGTGTGTGTGTGTGTGTGTGTGTGTGTGTGTGTGTGTGTGTGTGTGTGTGTGTGTGTGTGTGTGGTAATTTGCAGGGGGGAAAGCTTCAACGGCCAATTAGTGTTATATAGTGTTAATATTTACTAATTTGAGTAAATATCTTGCAGCCAAGTCAAATAGTGTCAGGATATTTACTCATTTGATT
>CM070097.1:23171526-23176526 GCA_036178185.1 Liparis tanakae
CGGTGGTAGCCGGTGGCCTGTGGCGCTCACGGTGTGGCGGCGACACTAACACCCGTGTCTCTGACGGCGTGCAGCAGAGGAGACGCTCATCACTGATCAGCCACTTCTTTAACGAGGTGGCTCGACTGCACCGCCACTTCCTGCTGCTGAGGTCACATGACATCCTGTTGACTCTGGCTCCCTAAAAACACATTATTATTATTACATTATTTAACATGTTTGCTATTTTAAGTTATGCAGACTGACATCATATACATCAACTGCAGATAGTATTCTATGTATATGGTTCTATAAATACATATATGTACTGTATGTATATATGTGTATACATAGGTGTGTATATATATGTTTATATATACATATATGTATATATACATATGTATATACTGTATATAAATATATGTATATATACATATATAAATGTTTATCTATTTATATATATGTATATGTATATATATTTATATGTACATATATGTAAATGTAAATATATATATATATATATATATATATATATATATGTATATATATTTATATATATATGTATATACACACACACATATATACATATATATGTATACATATTTATATATATGTATATATATATATACACACACACATATATATATATGTATATATATGTATATATAAATATATATACATATATATATATATTTCATTTAATTTGACAGTGCTTTATTTATATTTACATTTACATATATATTGTGTATATGCTGTGTATATATACATATATATTTATTTTATGTTATTTTGTATTTTATATTTCACTTTGCACACTTTACTTTATGCACTGTCACTTTCTTTCTTTCTTATACTTGTACTTATACTCACCTCGGGGGTCAAGGCCCCTGAAGCTCCATCGTTGCCCCATCCGTGTTCTTTATCGGCTTTCCAGGAATGAGGAAGTGTGTGTGTGTGTGTGTGTGTGTGTGTGTGTGTGTGTGTGTGTGTGTGTGTGTGTGTGAGTGTGTGTGAGGCAACTTCTTTTACGGGAAGGCGAAGCGAATGTGTGGAGGGAGGGGCTAAGAGGAATGCATGTGGGCCGGGAGGTTATGACAAATATTTGTTGAGACACACAAGAAAAGATGAGAAGAAAAGGCAAAGTGCAAAGGCTGGACTACTCTTTAATTACCCCCAGTGTCCCCCCAGTGTCTCGTGATGACAGCGGGTTACCTCTGTGTGTGTGTGTGTGTGTGTGTGTGTGTGTGTGTGTGTGATTGTTATCTTCAGGGCCCATATCTGGCGTGCCCGTGTCTGTTTTCCAAGCGCCTCCCTCTTCCTTGGAAGGACGTGGCGGCAGCAGCCGGCGCCGCGTGCAAGCCGGTGAATCGGCCAATAGGAATGCGGCGCTCCCCCCCCCCCCCCCACGGCATTTCCTGTAAACTCACACATGTTAAGTTTCCCTTTCTTACTGTCGCTGCTGATCCGTATTTATCTGATTCAGTCTCGCCTTGCGAAACATTTCCTTTTTTTGTTGATGTTTTTTAAAGATTACCGAGAGGCCAATACCAAGAGGCCAATACCGAGAGGCCAATACCAAGAGGCCAATACCGAGAGGCCAATACCGAGAGGCCAATACCAAGAGGCCAATACCAAGAGGCCAATACCGAGAAGCCCCTTACGGCCCCAGGAGGTCCCTAGGGGCCCCTGGCAGACCCACTGTGGGCTCTCCTCCTCTGGATGGACAGTCTACTTCCTCCTTGCTCATCGGGCGCTCAACATAATCACCTTCATTACTGTCGGACCGGACTGGGCGGGGGGGGGGGCTCCGCCCCGAGGGGCCGCTATGGTTGGTTATGGTTGTTTGCGCAATGCTTTCGAGGCCCCTGGATACCCATTGTTAGCGGCAGGGCGCAGTGACTTCCTGGCTAAGCTAACGACACAAACATGACGTATGTCGGACGGGCTAACCTCCTGCTCCCAGTCGCTGTGCTAAGCTACGCTTAGCTTCCTGGCTAAGCTAACGGCAAAGAAATGATCCGATAGTTCTTTGTTTTGCCAACGAAGTTGCAAAGCAACGTTTCGCTTTTTTAAGAAGAAAAAAAAACACACCGAACCTACAATCTTTCTTTCTAAATCAACTTCCAGTAACTCAGTACCCGTCCACGGTAGAGTTCACCAAGACGACTCTCCAGTTCAGTCGTCTTGGTGAACTCTACCGGTTCTCGCTGCGCGTCAGGAGGCGGGGCTAGACCGTGGGGCGCTGGAGGAAGTCAAAGTGTAAAAGCCCTTTGAGGTGAATTAGCGCTTCATCCGACGTCTGGCGGTGACATCATGCATCCGGTGGATCTTTATAGGCTCGCCGACAGGAGCTGGAGCACACGCCTGAATGCAGAGCGGAGCTTTCTTCTGGGGGTTTTGTCCCGAGTCCATTCTTTCCTCCGAGCTTCCGCAGCCTTCCCTTCCCATGACCTTTCAGACTGGAGGCTGGCGGCCTCCCCTCCCACAGCCTATCAGCTGCTCAGGGAATCAGTTACAAGAGAAAGTCAGGGTCACCCCCGGCTCAGACTCCCACTGCCCTGGAAACCCAACACAGGCATCCTGGAGACAAACACAGCCACTGGACCACCACACTGGGATCCTTCACTCCCACCGTTCCCAGTCTGTCCTGGGAACAGAAATACCCACTGAGTTTTAAACTAAAGCAAATAAAAGGAGGAACAGGTTGTCGGTCAGAAGCTTTAACGAGCCTCAGCTCAGGGTTTCTTCCTCAGCTTGTAGATAGAAGTCGAGCTTGTGGATAGAAGTTGAGCTTGTAGATAGAAGTTGAGCTTGTGGATAGAAGTTGAGCTAATCTCTTGATACTCTCGTCTTTTACTGCTTTGGCCCTGGTCCTCATAAATCCCTCCCCTAACCCGTCTGGTGGGATCCAGCTCAGGTCTGTTCTGGTTGGTTGTGGGATCCGTCGATTCGACCCTGGGTTCGACCAAACAACGGAAACCGAGACCTGAACAGGTGTTGGTTTAAAGAAGCTAATATTGACGGATGCAGGTTGACAATCACCAATAAGTTACCTGGTTAGTGCGTATGACATCATTCCACCCACTGTGGTTCGAAACCGGTCGGTCCTGTGATATTACATTACATTACATTACATCACATGTCATGTAGCAGACACTTTTATCCAAAGAGACTTACAATAAGTGCATTTCAACCTAGAGTACAAACTAAGAACAACAAGAATACAGAAAGTAACATTTCCTCAACATAGTCAAACTACAAATGTACCATAATAAGAGCCAAGTGCTACTAAAGTGATAATCTGTGTTTTAATCCAGATATAGTCTAAAGGTGCGTTTTCAGTTTCCGGTGAAGATGTAGAGACTTCCTGCTGTCCTGGTGTCAGTGGGGAGCTGGCTCCACCAATCAGGAGCCAGGACAGCAGACAGTCGGATGTAGTGATGAGCTCCAGGTGACGGAGTCACAAGTCGGTTGGCTGTTGCCGAGCGGAGCGAACGTGCCGGGGTGTACGGTGTGACCACATCCAGGATGTAGACGGGCCCGATCCGCTCAGAGCACGGTACCAAGAACCAATGTTCTGAAGAGGATGCTGCTCCACCGGTAACCATGGAGAGAGCATATATAAATACTCTATTGTCCTGGTCCAGGTGGGCCTGAAGTGAGACTAAAGTCTTCACTTTATATACTGTGAAAATGGTGTAATAGCACCTTTAAAGGTCTTTAAAAACCTTTAATGACATTTAAACATCTTTAAACACATTTGAACGTCTTTAAACACCTTTGAACGTCTTTAAACGCCTTTAAATACATTTAAATACATTTAAACACCTTTAAACATCTTTAAACGCATTTAAATGTCTTTGAACGTCTTTGAACGTCTTTAAACGTCTTTAAACACCTTTAAACGCCTTTGAGCGTCTTTAAACTTCTTCAAAAACCTTTACACGTCTTTAAATGTCTTTGAACATCTTTAAACGTCTTTAAACTTCTTGTTTTGTTTTTACGGGACACTAACAAGATGAAGATGTGCTGCAGTCTGTGTTTCGTGCCTCAGGTTTTCTTGCCGTAGGGATGGTTCCATGGTTCCATGGTTCCATGTTTCCATGTTTCCATGATTCCATGTTTCCATGTTTCCATGTTTCCATGGTTCCATGTTTCTATAATTCCATGTTTCTATGTTTCCATGTTTCTATGTTTCCATGTTTCCATGTTTCCATGTTTCCATGTTTCTATGTTTCCATGATTCCATGTTTCCATGTTTCCATGTTTCTATAATTCCATGTTTCCATGTTTCCATGTTTCTATGTTTCCATGTTTCCATGTTTCCATGATTCCATGTTTCTATGTTTCCATGTTTCCATGTTTCTATGTTTCCATGTTTCCATGTTTCCATGATTCCATGTTTCTATGTTTCCATGTTTCCATGTTTCTATGTTTCCATGTTTCCATGTTTCCATGATTCCATGTTTCTATGTTTCCATGTTTCCATGTTTCCATGTTTCCATGTTTCCGTTGTCACGGTGATTGTCCCTAAAGTAGCCGTGGAGGGTCATCGTGCCTCCAGACTCGTTGGGTCACCAGTTGTCTCTGTGGGCTGCAATGCTTCAATCCACCAGTAGGGGAAGACGTCACGGGAACTAAAGCCTCCTGACGTCTAGAGAGGACGCGCGGGGGGAGGAGTCGGCGCACAGCGCCACGCATTGGGGAATCTCTCTTTGACACCGTGTCTTCAGTCCGGAGACGAAGACGAGCGGCCGGCGAACATCTGGGAAGATTCTCATGAGAAGCATCCGATTGGCCCGCGGGGGACGGAGCGACGGCTTCGCTGCGTCAGCAAGGCGTTCGTCAACGGGCGTTTCCCTCCTCAAAGCCCCTCGAGCCACAGAGAAACTCTCACTCTCACAGGAGGGGGAGGAGGGGGATGGAATGAGAAGGACTTCAGTTATGAGAAGGGTTAGGTTAGGATTAACCGATTGAGGGTTAACTGTGTTAGGGTTAACCGGGTTGGGGTTAGGGGTGTT
>CM070097.1:23179026-23189026 GCA_036178185.1 Liparis tanakae
AGAGAGAGAGAGAGAGAGAGAGAGAGAGAGTGACAGAAAGAGAGAGAGTGACAGAGAGAGAGAGTGACAGAGAGAGAGTGACAGAGAGAGAGAGAGAGACAGAGAGAGAGATAGTGAGAGTGACAGAGAGAGAGTGACAGAGAGAGAGAGAGACAGAGAGAGAGATAGTGAGAGTGACAGAAAGAGAGAGAGTGACAGAGAGAGAGAGAGACAGAGAGAGAGATAGTGAGAGTGACAGAAAGAGAGAGAGTGACAGAGAGAGAGAGAGAGTTTCCTGACAGCATTACCCAACAGCTCCGGCTCGGTGCTGAGTGGTCGGTTGGAACAGGGAGGGCGAGCGAGGGCGAGGGAGGATTACACAACACCTTTTCTTCTTCTTCTTTCTCATAAGAAGGTGCGGCGTTTACGGGAAACTGAGACTGAGGCCGGCCAATCGGCTCCCACCGGCGTCTCGGGTCAATGAGAGGCCCCGCCCCCGCGGAGAGAACAGAGCATGGGAGTGAAGGTGACACTCTGTGACTCACCGGGGAGGAACCCGCGAAACAAGATGGATTCTGCTTCCTCAACGCCGAGTCATCGCAGGCGAAGCGGCTCTGGGTTTGACTCCCGGAGACGGTTCGCATGAGGAGTTCCTCCTCGTGTTCCTCCTCGTGTTCCTCCTCGTGTTCCTCCTCGTGAGCCAACGAGGCCCCGTGGGACCACACTCTGGGGACCGCTCCGATATTTATCGCATACGTACGACTTTAAAGGAGCGCGTTGCCGCCCGGGGGAAATGGACTCCTCCTCTTCGTCGGCGAGAGTGAGGCGAGGAGACGGACGCCTCACACGCCGGGCGCCGGGGGAATGTGAGCAATGGGTTAGCTTAGCTTAGCATAAAGACTCGCTAAAAAGATTAAACTGAAAGCCAGCCTAATGAATAATTAGTGAAGTTATGATGATGAAACTTTAGTTTTCAGAACTGATCAACAAATAAAACGATAGTTAGCTTTTATGTAGCTAAAAGGCAGAACGTTAGCCCCACACACACTCTCTCTTAAGTCTTTATGCTAAGCTAACTGGCTGCTATCAAACCGTTTCTTTATACCTTTTAGTAACTTTTCTTTTGGCCGGTTACATATTTCATCATAATGTATTTGGGCTAATCCAGGGTACCCAACTCTTCCTCTCCAGAAGAAGAAGGCCAGTTAGTAAACAAATGATAAAATGTGTCAAATGAACATTTAAAGACGTAACGCAGCTTTCTTTGTTGGATTAGTTCATGTTTTGAGCAGTTTGAGTTGTTCGATGTGATTATGTCCTTGTTTAAAAATAATGAGGATTCAAAAACTATTTTATCTCCATTAAAGTTTAAATAATCTGAGAACTGAACCGACTGCAGACATGCGGAGCTCTTTCTGGACGACGTTCTCAGAACCAGACAGGAAGTGAACCGCGGCGTCGTTCACGGAAACTAGCGCTGTCTTCTCTTCAGGGAAACCACGTCGTGAGAGAAGCTGCAGCAGGAAGAGACGACCGACGCTTCAATTACGCTTTAATGTCACTTAAATGTCACTTAAATGTCACTTAAATGTCACTTCAATGACACTTCAATGACACTTCATCTACGCTTTTTTACTTAAAGCTTCCCCTCCTCCGTGTCCAAGAGAGCAGAGCCCTGATTGGCTGGTCGAGAGAGCAGAGACCTGATTGGCTGGTCGAGAGAGCAGAGACCTGATTGGATGGTTGAGAGACAATCAAATGCCAGGGACTCTAGTTTCAAGTCTTCTTCAATCCAGCGTGACGTCATCATTTCGTACTTGATGGTCATTTAGTCAAAATAAAAAATACAAATAAGGCGGGTGATGCTTTAGGGGCGGGGCTACCTTTGATTGACAGGTGCTGCCGCCACCAGGGGCCTATAAGGGTTGGTAAAGAGGATTAATGTAACTGATTCTATGAGTGTCCTTCACCATCAACAGTGTGTGTGTGTGTGTGTTCTGGGAACAAAAAGGATCTTCTTTGTTATCTGACATTTCTCTTTTTTTCTATATTTTTTTGTGACTCGTTTTATCCTGGAACATTTGGGTAGCACCTTGATCGTGCGTTTCGTCATTTCTTAACGACATTGAGGTCACAAGGTCAGCCGAAGCAAGACAGAGTACACGTGTCATCGTTAAAAAAATATTTATTGAAATCGTATAAAAAATATTTTTGAACAGAATTTACAATTAGAACTTCAACGGATGAAGAAAAAGAAAATCCACTCTTTAATCGTGAGAGCAGGAGTTGACTCACTCAGAACAGACACACACACACACACACACACACACACACACACACACACTACTTACACTCACACACACACACACACACACACACACACACACACTTATACTTACACTCACACACACACACATACACACACACACACACACACCTGCTTCTTAAAAAAAATAATTCTGAAAATATTCTCGAGCCATAAATAAATCTGGTCGGAGGGGGAGTTAAAAGAGAAGGTATTTAAAAAATAATTAGTTGGACCCTTCAGAGACCGTGGAATGAGATGCGCACGAGCAGCTGAAAAAATAATCTCATAAATAAAAATAAATATATTCTGTGTTTGTCGATGTTGAAAAAAAAAAACGAAAAAGCCACGGCAATAATAAATATCTGCATTTACAATATTATTTTAAGACCCGCGTGAGGCACTGTTTAAAACACACAGAGAAGACAAGCACAGGGCGCCGCGCTTCGGTCTGGTTTTTGCATGGCGGTGCGTTCAGGGTCCCTCCGTACCTCTCGGCTGCGTACGGGAGAGGCTGCTGCACGCGCTGCAGTAAACAGAGTGAGGTAAGTCCAGTGGTTCCTTGTTTACGACTGTTTGGACAGAGCCAATGAGGTCGCCTGGTTGCTGTGACACCGGAGGAGAAGTGGTTGTAGAGGAAACACAGGGCCTCACCGATTGGCCCGTACACGGGCCTCACCGATTGGCCCGTACACGGGCCTCACCGATTGGCCCGTGAGAGCAACTAAATGACAAAACAACAACAATATAAAGCCTTGTACAGTGACGAGCTGTTCGGCTCTCACCAATTCAAGTTTCTTCAGGGTCTCCCCCCCCCTCCTTCGCAACAATGTCACAGAAGGCACTTGAAAGGTCGTGGGAGGGGGGCACGCCTCTGGCACGCCGCTCGCTTGCCGGTCCGCGGCACGGCGGCGGCGAGCTCGCGCTCTTGTCTATTTTCGCTCGACGCAGGCGCTGCGGAGCGTTGCCGCCGCTACAGGCCGCCGCCCACCCGAGGGACTCGGGGGGGGGGGGGGGGGACATCAAGTAGCTGGGAGGCGGCGAGAGGGCCGGGGGGCCTGGGTGGCGCCCCTCCCCCCCCTCTTGCTTCGAGTCCGTTACATAAGTCTCTTTCCGTGTAGCGGTCTCTGGATGTGAATCACGCGGTCCGTCCTGCCGCCGCTCAGCGGGCCACGGCCAGCAGGGGCGCCGCCGTGCTCTCGATGCCGATGCTGTGCAGACGGATCTCCGCCGTGGTCTTCTCCATCTGCAGCGGGGACGTGATCAGGGAGGAGGAGGAGGAGGAGGAGGAGGAGCTCTGCATCCACGAGTGGTTCACGATGTCGTCGAAGGACGGGCGGTCGGCCGGACGCAGCGACAGACACCAGCTGATCAGCTGCTGGCATTCTGGAGGAGGAAGAGGAAGAAGAAGAGGCAATAAGTCTGGAGCTCTAAACATGTAGAACTGTTAATATTTACATATAAACATCAGGTGTGTGAGCGTACCTGTGGAGACTCTCCTCCGGAAGAGGACCTGGCCTCTCGTGATCTCCTCGTCGTGCTCGAAGGGGATGTCTCCGCACACCATGTCGTACAGCAATACGCCGAGCGACCACACGGTGGCCGAGCGGCCGTGGTACCGGTGGTACTTGATCCACTCCGGTGGGCTGTACACCCGGGTGCCTGCAAATGTAAAGAATATATATATTTTAGTAAATGCACAACATCTTTTAATTGTTTTTTATTATAGTCAAAATGAAAAAAGGTTTAAAAAGATATAGACATAATATAAATATATTTTAGTAAATGCACATCTTCCAAAATGAAAAAAAATAATATATTGTGTTATAGTCAACATGAATAAACAAAAAAAGGTTTAAAAAGATATAAATTCATATATATATATTTTAGTAAATGCACGAAATGAAAAAAAACCTTATTGTATTATAGTCAACATTTATAAAGGAAAAAAAGGTTAAAAAAGATCTATAATTATATATATAAAATTGTGTTATAGTCCATATATTTATTATTGTATTGTAGTCAAAATGTATAAACGAGAAAAAGGTTTTAAAAGATTAAGAAACAGCAGAATTATGGGCCGAGCTGCTCCGGAGGCTTATTATCTGGGCTCAGGTGCCAGAGCGCGTGACTGGCAGTGTGCCGCGGGTAGGGGAGGGGCCAGGAGGGAGTGGACACGTGACTTTGTTTACAAACTTTGAGTTGTAAAAAATACAGCATCCCACCGATAGGGGGCGCCAAAGCAAAGGCGAAGGACATGGACGACTCAACCCAGGATATCCCCGCCCAAACCCATCAAATATATATGTATACATATATATATATATATATATATATATATATATATATATATATATATATATATATATATATATAAATAAATACAATAAATACAATAAATAAAATAAATAAAATATTCTCACCGTCAAAGTCGGTGTAGATGGTGTCCTTCAGCAGGGCCCCGGAGCCGAAGTCGATGAGCTTCATCTCGCCGGTGCGCAGGTCGATGAGGATGTTCTCGTCCTTGATGTCGCGGTGCACCACCCCGCAGCCGGTGCAGTGGCGCACGGCCTCCAGCACCTGGCGGAAGAAGCTGCGCGCGAGCTCCTCGGGCAGCGCGCCCTTCTCCGTGATGAAGTCGAACAGGTCCTTGACGTTCTCCGGCCGCTCCATCACGATGATGAAGCTGTCCGGCCGCTCGAACCAGTCCAGTATCTTGATGACGCCGCGGAACCCCGTGGAGACCTTCTTCAGCAGCACGATCTCCATCGGCACCCGGGAGCCATTGGGCTGCAGAGGGGGGAGGGAAACGTGACATATTAGCACCGAAATATGCGTTTTAATATAGATCATGTGACGTCATATCGTGTGAATGCAGAAGGTTTCTTACCAGCTCCCCCCACTCGGACACCCGGTCCTTGGCCACATGTTTGACCGCGACCTAACGGGGAGAGGAGACACCGCGTCAGACACACACACACACCACGCTGCGACACGTTATATACAACACTACAGTAAAAAACACATTATAATATTATGAATGCGTACTAACCGGAGCGCCGTCGGTGGTCCTGGTGCCGGTGTAGACGGTGCCGAAGCCGCCGCTCCCCAGCACCCCGCCGACCTGGTAGAGCTTCTCGAAGGGCTCCTTCCCTGCAGGACACATAAACACACCGCCGGTGAACACCGGGGGACGAACCGAGCGCACCCCTACTGCGCAGCGCCATCATCATATATGGAGAAATAACCAAATTACGCATGAAAATGAGGCGCGCGCGTAAGTGTGTGGAGCCTCAAACAGCGGGGCTGCCGGCCATGGCTGCGGGCCCGACCTCCACCACAACACGGCGGAGAGAGAGAGAGAGGAGGAGGAGGAGGAGGAGGAGGAGGAGGAGGAGGAGGAGGGCGTCTAACCTTGGAGCTGTATTTTCACCGGCATGTCCACGGCGGAGATGTGGGCCAGAGAGTTGAGTTTGGACAGCAGCATTCCTCACTGAGAGTCCACGACCTGCTCTTCTTCTTCTTCTTCGTTGGTTTTTATTCCGGTTTTGCGACCCTCCGAGTCTCCCGCGTGCAGCTCCCGGTCCACGTTGCACGAGCAGAAAAATGCAGTAAAGATCCTTTCATCCGGATCAAAAGAGAAGAGCCGCTCCAGGGGGAAATAAAACCCCAAAACAAACCGCGGTCCGAAGTGTTTATGTATTATTATTAAAAAGAATAAACGCTTCCGTGGAGCCGCTGGTCGACGCGGTGTTTTGTAAACAGTGAAGCCGAGCGGCGGTGAGAGGGAGCCGGCTCTGGTGAAACGGCGAGGCGGAGGGGGCTGGAGGCTTATAAGGCGGTAGTAAGGGGGCGTGGCCGGACGCACCCGTGTCCCCGCCCACTTCCGCTGCTGCACCAATGAGGACGGCGCAAAGGCGTGCACGTCAATCAACGGAATGGAAACGAACAAAAATTACAAACTAGAGCCCGCCTCCCCGTGAACCGGCTGGCCCAGACACACCGGGACGTGGCGGGAATAAAACACGCGCTAAAAAAGAAAAGAGGAAGGAGGAGGAAAAGAAAAGAGGGGGGTTGAGACTTAAAGTAATAGTTATAGCGAAAATGCAAATGTTAAGCCAAGTGGGTCACCCCCCCCCCCCAACACACACAACCCTCCCCCTGTCCTTCTTTTCGCGGGAAACTGACTCAAGATGACCAGACTATTATGAGGAGGCTCTACAGACGAAGTATGCATCAAGTTACCGAAACTATTCGTTTCTTCTTTTCCACCAAAAACGTATTCGCTTTATTTTAAGACGACCAGATTATTATTATTATTTATATCGGCTTTACACACAAAAAAGTGTGCATTAAGTTACTAAAACCGAATGCATATTAGTTTCTTCTTTATTGCACCAACTACTTATTTTATATTTAAAGTCTGTGTTGTTTCCCACTTGTGTGTGCATTGTTTCTGCTTTTGCACTTTAAAGTCCTAACATAACACACACTTTGTCTCTTCTTTTGTAAACACACACACACACACACACACACACACACACACACACACACACACACACAACCTATGCAACCTGAGTGCAGTCCCCCCCCCCTGCCATTTACCTGATGATTCCCACATTAAGCTCGGAGGTTTACTGGCCGAGGTGAAGTCCCGCCACTATGAGTCTCTTCTATTTGAGTTACCCATAATGCATCTGCGCTGGCTGCGCATCAAAGCGCGGCGGGGAGAATGGGCGCATTCCTCTCATTCTTTCAAATTGGGTGGCCGCGTTCACAGGATGTGGGAAACTAGAGATAAAGAGACCTCCAGTTACTCCCCCTCCCCTCCCCCTCTTCTCTCTCTCTCTCTCTCTCTGCTCCTTTTCCCGCGCATGGTATTGTCTGAATGGCATCCAGCCCCCCCCCCCCAGTAATTACTTTGAGTTTTCCTTTGAGTTTTCACGGTAAAGTAAACATAATAATAAATTATAATATACATATATATATATATATATATATATATATATATATATATATATATATATATATATATATCTTTTTTTAATGCTGATTTATGGTGCGTCACAGAGTCTAAATGGGACATCAACGCTGGAGGAGAACGGTGACTCTTAAATAACAAAGTGTGTGTTAATCATCATCATGTGTGGACTTTAAAAATAAAATAAAAATAAATAATATATATACATCTATAATTATAATAAAGATGAATTCTGTACACCATTCAATACAAAATTAAATAAAAATACGTTTTGCATGCATGTGAAGCAGCAGCAGCTGTGATGCATGAGACAACGTGAGCACAAACAAACAAACAAACAAACAAAGAAAAAAAGAAAAAAGTAAATAAACCTTCTCGGACATAAAATAGCCGACTTAGTCCGAGTCATGAAGAGCCGTGTGTTTATTAATCATCATTCATGTTTCATGGACCTCTGGCAACTCAAATAACAAATCAACAAAAATAATAATAAAAATGTAAATAGATGAACTTGTGTTGCCTTCGTGAGAAGAAACAAACAAACACACAAACAAGGAGGACATCCAGCTCTCCACTTAGCAAAAGCCTTTGTGTGGTTTAATACTTCGTAATGGGAGAGCAGGTCAGGCCGGTGGCTGGAATGCCGGCGGCTCGGGAGAAACTCGCTCCGGGGCGAATTCCTGTAATTCCGAAAAGTTCGAAGCAAGTATGCAAATGGCGTCTGTGAACCGGCGCAACCCGCTGGGCGTCGACCCGCCGGCTCGTCTCAACACGTCGGCGTGGTTTGCGGCTCCGCACGCCAAAACAACCGGGAGACGCCCGGTACTTCCATCATTAGTGCACGCTGCGCGCGCGGAGCTTGACCGGCTCCTCGTCTATTTATAGCTCCACGGGGAGGCTGAGGGAGCCGGAGTGTCCCTGAAGGTGTCGCGGGGCAGTGTGAGGAGGGGGGGGGGGACATGGAGGAGCAGGGCCCAGTGAGCGCATCTTCTGTGGGGGGGGCAGCTGCTCGGTGCGATCTCCTGGAGGTCTCCTCTTTCTAAAGGGGCGACAGGACTGCAGAGCGCGGTGCCACCGATCCTGTCTCTTACGTCACCCCCCCCCTCCATGCTCCCCCCCCCTGGATGTGGGTTTCACTTTGCCTTCAGAGGCCCGAGGCTGAAGGCTGAAGGCTGAAGGCTGAAGGCTGAAGGCTGCTGTTGCGTAACTTTGTATTGTTTCCTCTTTCAAGATAAAGAGAAACTCGCAGAACGCTTTCACAACACGAGTGTGTGTGTGTGTGTGTGTGTGTGTGTGTGGGGGGGGGGGTCGAGTCCCGGCACACAGACAGATGTGTAGAAAACGGTTCTTCAGAGGGATGCCATAGAAGAACCTTTCAAACCAGGGTTCTTTAAAGAACCACATCCCTAAAGAGTTTTTCAAAGAACCTATAAACATGGTTCTTTAAGGCACCATTTCTAGAAAGGTGGGTGGTGGAACCACAAAGCCTTCTAGAGACCCATCACAGAACCCTCATGGTTCTGTGTGTCTTGGCGACTCGTCGTTCTCCTTCTGGAGCAACGCTGAGTTTTTATTTTATTGCCGTCACAAAAAGGAAACGTCCCATAAACTCGTTATCTCCCTGACCCTCCGGTATGCTGCTCCTCCTCCTCCACCTCCTCCTCCACCTCCTCCACCTCTCTCCTCCACCTCGACCTCCTACACCGCCTCCTCTTCCACCTCCACCTCCACCTCCCCCTCCTTCTCCTTCTCTCCCTCCTCCTCCTCCTACACCTCCTCCTCTTCCACCTCCACCTCCCCCTCCATCTTCTTCTCCTCCTCCTCCACCTCCCCCTCCCCCTCTTCCTCCATCACCGCCCTATCACACTTCCTGTGTAACTCATTAACCACCTTAAGCCCACAGGCCCCCCCCTCATGTGGAGGTGCTGAGGAAAAGTAATCATGGAGGTGGAGGAGGACGAGTGTGGGCTTGTGCGCGGGTGTCCGAGCCCCCCCCCCACCTTTATGGGGGGGGGGGTCCTAATCTTTGTCAATCACAACCCCCCCCCCCCCCCTGGTGGCCGATTGTTACCTCGTCTGATCTCATCGCGGAGAGAGAGAGAGAGAGAGAGAGAGAGAGAGAGAGTTATGGTTGACAGCTGCCCCCCACGCCAATACACACTTAAAAACACACACAAATAAACACAAACTCTGCCCCCCCCCAAGACAGGAATGCATTAGCATGTGGAAAGTGAGGGAGGAGACTTATTTTTAGAGGCATCTCCTCAAAGGAGGAATGTCACCTCCAGTGTGGTCTGACCCCTCCTCAGGTAGCCGACCCCCCCCCCCCCGACCCCCCCCGTCCCCCCACCCCCATGGGAAAAGGCTTCGGCGGACATCAAAGACGAAGCCTGTGTGGGAACGCCGCGCAGTGGGCCCCGCAGAGCGCTCCAAAGGTCACGAAGGGTCAACCTTCATGTCGGCAAAGGCTCAGCCCCCCCCCCCACCCCGGGGGGGTCAGGGGTCACCGGCATACCTGTCCAGCGCCACACAGACGGGGCCCGCCAGGAAACGAGCGCCACTTGTCTCAATTAGGAGTTCCTGTGAGGTTTGTTTACGGCGTGGTGACGGAGGAGCGTCTTGTGATGTCACCGGTCCACGTGAGGAGGGGTGTGTGCTAAGCCCCGCCCCCAAACAGCCGCGAGCCAATCAGAACTATCGGACAGCATTTCTTACCAAACGTCTGATACCTGGTT
>CM070097.1:23194026-23204026 GCA_036178185.1 Liparis tanakae
GAAGTCGTTGACGGGGGATTTTCCCTCCACCTCGTTTCCATTGGTTCATCAATGGAGCCAAACAGGAAGTGGGGAGAATCCTCAGGTCACACCGGAGGTCAGACCAGAGGTCAGACCAGAGGTCACACACCGGAGGTCACACACTGGAGGTCACACCAGAGGTCACACACCGGAGGTCACACACTGGAGGTCACACCAGAGGTCACACACTGGAGGTCACACACCGGAGGTCACACACTGGAGGTCACACCAGAGGTCACACACCGGAGGTCACACACTGGAGGTCACACCAGAGGTCACACACCGGAGGTCACACACTGGAGGTCACACCAGAGGTCACACACTGGAGGTCACACACCGGAGGTCACACACTGGAGGTCACACCAGAGGTCACACACTGGAGGTCACACCAGAGGTCACACACTGGAGGTCACACCAGAGGTCACACACTGGAGGTCACACACCGGAGGTCACACACTGGAGGTCACACCAGAGGTCACACACTGGAGGTCACACCGGAGGTCACACACTGGAGGTCACACACTGGAGGTCACACCAGAGGTCACACACTGGAGGTCACACCAGAGGTCACACACTGGAGGTCACACACCGGAGGTCACACACTGGAGGTCACACCAGAGGTCACACACCGGGGCTCTGTGTGTTTTGTTCGGCGGGTGGATGTGATCCACGTTTCCTCAGCCGGATGAAAACAAAGAGGTTGAAAGTGTGGAACAGGCCACGCCCCCTTTTCTGTCACGCTGTGAGGTTTGAGAAACGGGCAGAACAAAAGGCGGCGAGTCACTCGCGTGGGTAAATCACCTGGGTGTGTTTGTTTTTGTGTGTGTAGGTGTGTGTGTGTGTGTAGGCGTGTGTGTGTGTGTAGGGGTGTGTGTGTGTAGGTGTGTAGGTGTGTGTGTGTGTGTAGGGGTGTGTGTGTGTGTGTGTGTGTAGGTGTGTAGGTGTGTAGGTGTGTGTGTGTGTGTGTAGGTGTGGGATGGGTGGAGTAAGCCACAGAAAAGGGCGGGGCGCATTTTTTGAGGCAATTTGCATCCACGCTTTGTTGTTGTTGTTTTAAGGCCAACGTTTTTTTTTAAGGACTTAATTGTACACACACACGCACACACACAGACACACACACAGACACACACACAGACACACACACAGACACACACACCGGCGCATTAAAAATAAAATTAATTGCCAGGTAGTCTTTGATGACCTGACTTGGCTCGTTCCTTCATAAAGGTTATCATCATAAATATGTTGTTTATTTATCTTTATGGGTAAGATAAATATGTAGAACCTGAGGAACTAAAATAACTGGCGTGTGAGTGTAACATGTAAAGCGTCTTTAAAGTACCTTAAAAAGACATATAGGTTAAATGGATTATACGCTGCAGTAGCCTTAGCTTAGCTTAGCTTAGCTTAGCACACATACCAGGCCTGTCTGCAGGTCCCACAGCTCTGAAGAGGTTGGACGTTTTCATCTGGTACAAACACACAAGGAAGTGAAGCTGGACCACTTCCTGGTCACCGGAGTCCTTCAAGGATGGAGGAGCGCTCCAGGAAGTACACCGCACCGGCCAGGAAACACTCCTTTTCGATGTTTTGCGGTCGAACTTCAACTTTTTGAGTTGAGCGCCGAAGGTAAACGTGTAAACATCAACAACCTTCAAGAGACGCTGGAGCTCATGAGGGCCACGCCCCCTTCAGGGGCATGACCCCGGGACCTGAGCCAGAGGTCACAGGTCACCGGCTCTCAGTGCTCTGGGTGTGACTGTGTGTGTGTGTGGGTGTGACTGTGTGTGTGTGTGTGACTGTGTGTGTGTGGGTGTGACTGTGTGTGTGTGTGGGTGTGACTGTGTGTGTGTGTGGGCGTAACTGTGTGTGTGTGTGTGACTGTGTGTGTGTGGGCGTAACTGTGTGTGTGTGTGTGACTGTGTGTGTGTGTGTGACTGTGTGTGTGTGTGTGTGTCTGGCATGCTGACACTACCACAGGCTGCGAGTGTGGAATCCGTTTAATTATACAGATGAAACAAAGCTGGCGGGCTCAAAGCGCCCATTAATTTATTAAGAAAGAGACACATAACTGATCTCAGACCCGATGACCCCGTGTACATATATAAATACATAAAAATATATAAATACATAAATACATAAATATAGGCGTAATGAACACACTGGAGGTCATGAACTCACGAGGAAAGAGGACGTGGAGGTTTGATCAAGAGGAAGAAAGAAAGGGTTTGAAAACACGTTCAAAAGTTACACTTTGGAGGGTTGGACTGTTTATGAGGTCCCTGAACGCACCACAAGGAGCCACAGGGGAACCATTGGTGGTTCCACAGAGAACCTTTCAAACCAGGGTTCTTTAAGAACCGTTTCCTTAAAGAGTTCTTCAAAGAACCTTTACATTATGCTTCTTTAAGGCACCGTATCTGGTTCCTCAAAGAACCTTTGAATTTGGGGTTCTTTAAAGAACCATTTCCTTCAAGGGTTCTTCAAAGAACCTATAAAGGTGTCTCAAACAAAATAATGTTCTTCAGTAGGTGATGGTTCTTCGTAGAACCACAAAGCCTCTTAAAGAACCCTGATTGTTCTGTGTGTATGACCTAAATAAGTAAACAAGCGACCCAGATCCGTCCCTCTGGAGGCAGAGGAGGCCCTGGGAGAACCAGGACCAGAACCAGGACCAGGACCAGGACCAGGACCAGGACCAGGACCAGGACCAGGACCAGGACCAGGACCAGGACCAGGACCAGGACCAGGACCAGGAACAGGGCCAGGGCCCTGTGCCGGGCAGACAGTCGGACTACCGTGTTTGTCCACAGGGGGCGCCCGCCTCGTCACAGGAGGGAACGTTCCTCCTGGCGGTTTCACGTGAAATCAACAACAACAGAACGCCTCCCGGAGCGCCGCGTTCCTCCGGATCAGAACCGGAGCGCGGAGCGTCTGACACGTTTGTCATAACTGCCACGATGTGGAGAACCTTCTGGGAGGAACGCCCCTCAGAATTCCACACACGCACCGGCGGTGGATCTGCAGCATTCCCGCGGTGGGAGCGGTCGGCCGGAGGTCGGTCACATGGCGATCCCGCTCTGAACGCTGGCGTGGACTTTGAGGAGTTAATGAGATCATTAGACATCATATCATCTAGATATATATATTTTATTCTAGATATATATATTTTATTCTCTCTCTCTCTCTCTCTCTCTCTCTCTCTCTCTATATATATATATTATTCTATATATATATATATTATTCTAGATATATATATATTATTCTATATATATATATATATATATATATATTTTATTCTATATATATATATATTTTATTCTAGATATATATATTTTCTAGATATATATATTTTTTCTAGATATATATATTTTATTTTATTTGACAGTGCTTTATTTACATTTACATATATGTTGTGTATATGCTGTGTATATATACATATATATTTTATTTTATGTTATTTTGTATTTTATATTTCACTTTGCACACTTTACTTTATGCACTGTCACTTTCTTTCTTTCTTTCTTATATTTATATTTTATTGTGTTTAGTTTTATCGGTGCTGCTTCTGTTGTCAACTAATTTCCCCTTGGGGATTAATAAAGTATATTTCTATTCTATTCTATTCATCTCCTCCACGTATCCGGATCGGGAAGCAACGAGAACCAATCCACCATGGAAGGGTTTGCTTTGGAGCTGAACGCACTGTAGACACACACACACACACACACACACACACACACACACACACACACACACACACACACACACACACACACACACACACACACACACACACACACTCTGTTTCTCGGCATGTCATTTGGCCGCCTCCCACTCATTCTGTGGAAGTCCCCGCCCATCCTTATCTTCCACTTCAACAGAACCAGAGACATGCGTATACTGTGTGTGTGTGTGTGTGTGTGTGTGTGTGTGTGTGTGTGTGTGCACAGGGAGGGGAAGTGGGGGTGTGTGTGACTGATATTGCACATCCTCCTACGTTTGTTTACAACATGGCAGCAGTGGTTCCGGGCCCTCCGCCCTGCAGCGGGCTGGGAGTCGTGTTTTGAGTTTGATGTCATGTTTCTAAAGCGACGCGATGAACTGATCTCAATGTTTATCTCACGATTCTCCCCCAAATTATGACAAATATCAAGGCAGTGCAGAAATTAGGCTTTTTACATGTGGATGTCACAGCACAGAGTCTACACAAAGACATATTTAATATACATATATAATATTAATGCATCATATATCATAAATATGATGTATATATATGATATATATATATATATATATATATATATATATATATACAGTATATATAATATATATTTCATGTCTGTTTCTCTACTGTGACATGAGTTTTTCGCAGCCAATAAACACAAGTTACCAAATTTAGATTGCAGAGGAATAAAGTAGTGATACAGCTTTAACACATGAAGCATAGACTTCTATACAACCAGAGGAGTCGCCCCCTGGTGGTCAGGAGAGAGAATGAGTATCACCTCAGACATTTTGAAAGAATGTCACCTGATAGCATATTACAAATAACCGTCATTTCTTTCCATGTTATTTCTCAGGAAGCCATCTGCAACTCCTCCCCCCCTCCTCCTCCCCCCCCGCTCCCTCCAACCTAAACACACCCGTCCCTTCGACCCTTCTTCCCGTTACCTCTTGGTATTCCATGGAAGTCGTCTTCTCTCTGTGCTTATATAGAGCACTTGGCGAGCGCTTCACATTTGTCTTTTTTCCAGAGCACATGTGGGAATGCCATTCCCTTCATGGGGAGGACGCGGAGCGGCTGACTCCCCCCGGCTGGCACGGTGCTCAACAATGATGTCACCGCATTCCTGGGCTTCAGAGACATTCTCCAGGCAGCACCGGCCGGCTTAAAAGGACTTCTCACAGCAATAAAGACACAGAAACTCCCTAGAAACATGTGTGTGTGTTTTACACCAGAGTTCCTATAAACAACAAGAACACAAACAAATACTTTAAAATCCATGAGCACGGAACCCAGGCGGCGTACGTATGGCTAGTTAGCGAGCTTGTTAGCACGCTAGTTAACAAGCTCGTTAGCGGGCTAGTTAACAAGCTCATTAACGGGCTAGTTAGCGAGACTTCGTTAGCACGCTAGTTAACAAGCTCATTAACGGGCTAGTTAGCGAGCTTGTTAGCGGGCTAGTTGGCGAGCTTGTTAGCGAGCTTGTTAGCGAGCTCGTTAGCTCGGTTCAGCTTCTGCTCCTCTCCAGTTACTCCTATTGTTCTTTACATTTCTGAGAACTAAACAACCGGGTCTGAGTGCAGAGAGATGAACAGAAGCTAGTGTAGCGCACTACCGTGGCTAGTTAGCGGTTAGCCCGTCTTGCAATTAGTCGCTAGGGGGGGGGGGCGGCGGATATCCCGGAGGACCATCCTCCATGAAGAGGAGCGACGGCCTCTTGGCGCCCGGCGGAGGCGGAGCCTGAGCGGCGTGCTGCTAACGGTCACATTCCTTCCAGGGAGACGCAGCATCCCCTGAGCGGCGGGTGTCCGACGCCTCCTCCCCTCCTCCAACTCACTGAGCTCTTTCTTCTTCTTCTTCTTCTTCTTCTTCTTCTTCTTCTTCTTCTTCTTCTTCTTCTTCTTCTTCTTCTTCTTCTTCTTCTTCTTCTTCTTCTTCTTCTTCTTCTTCTTCTTCTTCTTCTTCTTCTTCTTCTTCTTCTTCTTCTTCTTTACTGTACAGCTGATGTTCTCCCCCTCACACACCCGCTGACCCCTCTGCAGCTGAGTCTCCTTCCCAGAACCTATGAGGTGATGAAAGCAGCTGCGCCGCTGATCTCAGGCCAGTCTGACCCAAACTCCTTGGAATCACCGCAGAGATGTTATGAATCCATGGAAACCGGCAGGACTCAACTTCACGGTTAATGTTGACGCTAGACGTAAGGGGGGGGGGGGTCATTGACTGTATTTGGGGGGCTTTTCTGAGCAGACACAACTTGGATCAGTGGTGATGGGAATGAAAAAGATCAAGCCAAGAAAAACAAATCATCTTTTTTTCTGATGAAAACGACTGGAGTTCCCATCAGAGGCTCGACTCCCTCACAGGGAAACTCAAGCTGGAGGGTGGAAACACACACACACACACACACACACACACACACACACACACTCACACACACACACACACACACTAACACACACACAGCTCATAGGGAGGCTGTGGTAGGTGACATATTATATCTTATAGAGTCCCCACAAGGCATTATTACAGCAGGTTTTTGGGGGGGAAGCGGAAAATAGTAAGAATGCAGCTGCAAGCCAGAGGGGGGGAGGGGGGAGGGGAGGGGGGGGGTCATCGATGACTTGAAGTGCGTCGCAATTTGTTCTTTCTATGATGTAGAAACCATCTGTGCTCAGCAGAAATTGGTGTGTGTGTGTGTAACCTCTTTTATCTGTATCCCAGTGAGGACCAAAGCAAGTCGTTCAAAGTGAGGACATGTTGGGTAAAGAGGACATTTTGACCGAGCCGCGTTCTTTCCTTTTTAAAGCTCAGGTTAGGTTTGGGTTCAGGTTTAGCAGAACTTCAGGCAGCTCTTTCTATCCAAGTAAGTGTGTGTGTGGCCTCTTTTATATGCAACATAGTGGGGACCGAAGCAAGTTGTTAACAGTGAGGACATTTTGACGTCTTTTCTTTTTGAAGTTCAGGTTCGGCTTGAGTTAGTTAGTTTAGGGTAAAGCCTGAAGTAGTGATTACAGAGGAGGGTGATGGGCTGCTGGAGTCTATGTGTGTGTTAATGTGTATGTCTATGTGTGTGTGTCTATGTGTGTGTATCTATATGTATGTGTGTCTATTTGTGTGTCTATGTGTGTGTGTCTATGAGTGTGTGTGTGTGTGTTTGTACTAACAGGATGCCTGTGTCTTTAACAATGCAGACGGCAGCTGTCTCTCCCAGCTGTGTCCAAGTGTTGTGCATCGATTCATGAGACTCCCCCAGTCCGTCTTCATCTTCACCAGTCAGCTCAAACCAATGATGAGTCCCCGTTGTCTTCCCCCGTGTCTCTCCGATGAGAAGTCGCTTGTGTCTCAGATGAGGCTCACGGTCGACGGCGGGAGGCATTTCACAGAAGCCGCCGCGCATTCCGAGACCTGCATTTATGATGAGTGGCTCCGCCCCCTCGAGAATCACCCAGATTAACCCCGCGGCTCAGAAACCACACAGGAAGCCGTCCACCGAGGCGCTGACGATAAACCCTAACGCTAACAGTTCTGCTCAATGAAGCCACACGGCGCAGGAGGGGGGGGGGGGCACAAAGGTAAAAACAACTATTGTGGTAAACATTCAAATATGTTCTCAGGCGCAGACGGCGTTCCCCTCCAGACGGCGTTCCCCTCCAGACGGCGGGTTGTAAAGCAGCTAGCATGCTCCCCGATGGGCACATGAGCTCTGGGCTTTAGGGCCTTGTGATTAGGATTCTGAACACACACACACACACACACACACACACACACAATTATATTACAAACCTGTCTAGCCATTTAAAGGAATGCATCAAATTAGTGTTGCGTTCAGAAACAATGTCGTAATGAAGCCAAACTAAAATAAAGACTTCCTGGCACCACGCCCGCCGGCCGATGAAGAGTCCGACCGCTCCGGAGAAACAAGCAGATGGTTTCTGCCTGAGAGCGGAGAGGACCGCGTCTCCTGAGCCTCATCCAGGTGGACCAGATACCTGTCTGTAGGCGGGTAGTTCAGGGACCGCCAACAGAAAACCCCACCCCCGCCTCAGGGACTCAACATCCATCTTCTTCCCTCTCTAGATCCCCCAGTAAACTATCGCCACAATAAGAGCTTAAGCCTCATACAGTTCCATTAAACTAGTAAACTATCACCACAATAAGAGCTTAAGCCTCATACAGTTCCATTAAACTAGTAAACTATCACCACAATAAGAGCGTTAGCCTCATACAGGTCCATTAAACTAGTAAACTATCACCACAATAAGAGCTTAAGCCTCATACAGTTCCATTAAACTAGTAAACTATCACCACAATAAGAGCGTTAGCCTCATACAGGTCCATTAAACTAGTAAACTATCACCACAATAAGAGCCTCAAACCTCTGATAAATCCCCGTCCTGCAGCAGCTGGTGTTACCGTGCAGGTAAGAGCTTCCCTTGGTGGTTGGGGAGGTGTGCAAAGGGACGACGTGATGGTAGATGTCGGTGAAATCAACCGAGAGGCGATGTTCTTGCAGCCTTTCCTGAACGGGATCGTTTTTATTCCCCCGTCGCCGTGGATCGGGGTGAATGGACCCGTCTAACGGAGAGTTATACGTTCGCTCTATAGGGGCAGCGGGCCGAGAGCACGCCATCGCTCTATTGAAGACACGTGAGCGGGGGTTCTTCTCCGTCACCTTCCTGAACTCTCGTCCAGGAGAGGGTGGAGTCGGTGGAGTCGGTGTTTTCCAGACTTATTCCATATCCTGCATCGACACGGCGGGATTTCCCCCAAACGCATTTGATGGAGCGTCAAAGAGAAGCGGCGACAGAGGATGGATGACGAGCGCCCGGCGGAGCGCACGTGTTCGCCAGACCTCTGGGGGGAAGTCAACGCGGAGATATCGACCAATGGGGAGCAGGGACACTTCGGTTCATCTCAGGTCAACATCAAAGCCGTAGCTCCGCCCATAATCCCACCAGATCTACGGCTCAGAGCCGTCAGCAGAACCTCATCACGCCTCATGAAACTAGAGAGGATCCAGAACTCTATCCTCTCTCACTTATCTCCCCCCCCCCCACCACCACCTGACTTTTGGCCCAGATGATTCCTTCAAGTCTGGCCAAGGATTAATTTTCATCCATCAAGACGTCAATGAGCCGATCAGCAGCAGGTCTACACAGACTGCTGCTGGAGGCCGTCAGGTCTGTGTGCTAGTCTCACAACTTGAATCCCCTCACAGTCGGTTTTCAGTTCATTACGGTTGAGTTCTGGTTGAGTTCTGGTAGAGTTCTGGTTGAGTTCTGGTTGATCTGGGGTTCTATTTAAAACCGGACCGTCAGCTGGCGTTAAACATTTATCCAACTGGCAAAGACGCCGTTCGAGTCTCTCTGGGCCACTGGAAACCTGTCACACACACACACACACACACACACACACGCACGCACACACACACACACACACACACACACACACACACACACACACACACACACACACACACACACGCACGCACACACACACACACACACACACACACACACACACGCACACAGCGAGCCCCAGCTGTTTGTTTTGGAATGCGTAGCGCCCGGTGCAGCGAGATGTTTTCCACCTCCCCTCCGTGAGTCAGAGAGGAGGAGGAGGAGGAGGAGGAGGAGTGAGGAAGAGTGAGGTATTGTCTCGCGGTCAGAGAGTGAACTCATTCCCTCCACACATGAGACGGGGGGGAGAGGAGGGATGTGGGTCAGGACGATGTGTCACCAGAGCCAGACGTGGTTTCTCAGACAGAGACGATGTGTTCCTCCTCGTTCTGAGGAACCACAACAACCCGTCTTAAAACAGCTGTGCAACTTCTCCTTTAGAAAACACCCTTCAGCCTCGGGGAACGGATCCCCGCATAAGAAACTCACTGCTGGGGACACGACTTCTTTAGGTCACAATACATGAATTAAACTGGTAAACTATCACCACAATAAGAGCGTTAGCCTCATACGGGTCCATTAAACTGGTAAACTATCACCACAATAAGAGCGTTAGCCTCATACGGGTCCATTAAACTGGTAAACTATCACCACAATAAGAGCGTTAGCCTCATACGGGTCCATTAAACTGGTAAACTATCACCACAATAAGAGCGTTAGCCTCATACGGGTCCATTAAACTGGTAAACTATCACCACAATAAGAGCGTTAGCCTCATACGGGTCCATTAAACTGGTAAACTATCACCACAATAAGAGCGTTAGCCTCATACGGGTCCATTAAACTGGTAAAC
>CM070097.1:23214026-23219026 GCA_036178185.1 Liparis tanakae
TAACCCTCTTCTTCTCTTCTCTTCCTGTCAACCCCTCATCTCCCCATTCCTCCAGCCACCAGCTCTCTCTCTCCTCTCGCTCTCTCTCTCTCCTCTCTCTCTCTCTCTCTCCTCTGGCTCTTTCATCCGGATCAATCAGACAATAATCACTCCAGCTCCCATTCACTCTTCCAACAATTTCTACATCGCTATGCCATCCTTTTCTCGTTTCCTTCCATCTCTCCTCCTCCTCCTCCTCCTCCTCTTCATTACCACATCCATCCTTCTTTCTCCATCTTTGCCCTTTGATACGTTGCTCTGTTTCAACGGGTCTCTCGTCTCTCGCTGAAGCCCTTCATCCCATCACCAGCACCATCTACATCATCATCAGCTCCCCCACCCGGCCCCCTTTGGGGGAGACGTGGCCATGGCAACCCATCAAACACCGTTGCCGTGGCAGCCCTATCGGCTAATTGAGGCCATTCTCTCCTCATCCCCTCCCCCCCACTTTTCCAGCCCTCCATCTTCCTCCTCCACCATCCTCCCCCTCGACTCCCTTGTTGCTTCTTCTAACCGCCGCCTTCTCCTTCCTCCACCTCCTATTTGACTTCCTCCTCTTCCAGATGGTTCTCCTGCTGTGGGGAGAAGGACCAATGACAACTCAACGGTATTACATCCCACTGAGATGTAACCGTTGTTATATCTATTTCATTTTGTTGCTTCTTCTTCCCGCTGATCGTGACGTGGTTTGAAGACGGTGATGAAAAAAGAGGTTTGATGGACAACAGGACTTCTTGGATTCAATCTAATTCTTAAGAATATAGAATCATAAAACCCTATATATAGAGTTCATTCTCAGGTCAGGAACAGGCGCCTGCAGGCCACCTGGAGATCTTTCAGGAACCGAATTGAGAAAGTCTCTCGAACATACATTTTACATACGTTTTATACAGAATAGAAGAGGTGGAGTTTATTGTCACCAGCCTTTGTGGCCCAATCAAATGTAGGCATAATCCTAATCCTAAACCTGATGAACTAAATCCAAACCCAAACCCGTCAAACCTTTGGGTTCACGCCGGCCCAAACGTGTTGATTCCCTGATGTATGTTTGTTTACTGGCCCCCTGTCGATGTTTTTGAACCTGTAACCCAGTGGCGTTTATCTCTGATGGCTAAGGTACAGTTTACCTAAATTTTCCTCGGATTAATAAAGTATCTATCTATCTATCTATCTATCTATCTATCTATCCATCTATCTATATCTCTATCTATCTATCTACATCGGTTTATTGAATGTTGATCCTTGGCTTGCATATTGTTGGATAAACTGATATTATACAGTAGATGAAAATATACTACAATTTCTACCCATTTACTCTTCCATACAGTCATTGCATGTATCAATAATATTTCTGAGCCTAATAATCCGATACATGATGTTACATGGCAGGTACGTTTTGAGGCTTTTGAATTCCTGAGTTGCAGTGTGTCCCGAGTCCTGATCGCCGATGAGAGGTTCTTCACGGGGAGAGTGATGCCCACCGACGCCACATCACCAGATCACCGGTCTCTAGACTGTTCAGAGACACATCACTTCAGTCTGGTCAGAGTTTCACATCAAGACGTTGCAGCTCATCATGTGTTTATGTCTTTGAGAAGTTTACTGAGCCGGTCGGTTTCCTCTGGTTTGATGACAGTTTCTGATAATATTGCCCAGAGGCAGCGTGTGTGAGGTAAATGAAGTGGCCCGAGCACAGAGCCTTGTGGAACTCCGTGACTAACGTCTTTGGTCCTCGAGGCTTCATCGTTCACGAATACTAACAGAGATCCATCTGATGAATAGATTTAAACCGACTTAGTGCGGAGCCCGAAATACCAATCGCCTGCTCCAGTCTCGGTGGTCTCGAACGCAGCAAACATGGCGGCGTTCGTGATCCAACTACAAAATCGCCGAACTCGATGCCTCAAAACATCCACAAACCAACGGGTGATGTAACAGTGTGTCTCCTTCCCATATACAGTCTGTGGGTGGAATGTAATGATTTGTTTCTCCTTTTTTTCTAACACCCTCTCTCTCTCTTTCCCCTCCCCCTCTCTCTCTTTCCCCTCCCCCTCTCTCTCTAAAACACAACGTTGGCACGATGGTCCTCCCTCCTCTCCTCATCCTCTGAAGAAGCACTTCAGGTTTTCCCACAATAGACGGGAGCGCCAACCTTATGGGAAACGCATCCACACACACACATTAAACTGTGGACACATGGACACACACACTCACACACACACAAACACACACACACACACACACACTCACTCACTCACTCACACTACTCCCCGGTGTGTGATGGCCGTGTCGCGTGTTGTTCCGTGTGATTGCTAAGGGGCTCTGGGCTGAGCGAATGATCTCTGACGCTTTAAAGACGCTTTATGGCGCGGGATGTTTGCTCATGCCACGCTCAGCTTCATTAAAACCGGCGGCCAATCGGGGGAGAGCTTTGTTTAGTGCGGTGATAAATATATTTCCAGTCTTGTGTAATTAAACGAGTGTGAAGCGTCGCCGAAGAGAAGAATAAAGATCCCAGAGGTTACATCAATGAAAGAAAACAGATGTTCCCGTAAAGCATTCCTACCGTTACGTGGATCAGAGGTCAGTTATTCCATGTTTCACAGGTCATGACGTCACTATTTGTGTTTTCAATGAAATGAAAGTCGTCTGGCTTTATTCTCTCGTCCCTCTGTTCATCTTTAAATCATTTAATTTATTGATGACGGCAAACAATACATCTTGCATCAGTCTGTAATAAGTCTGATTATTTCATTTTTTGAATCCAACGTATTCTTGCTGCTTTTATTTATATATATTTATGTATTTGCACGTGTGCTCCTAGATTAGAAGTTTAGAGTTTAGAAGCCAAAGGTGGCAGAAGATAATATCTATATTTCTTGAAATAAATAGTCATAATTTAGAAAGAAAGAGCCCCGCCCCTCCCCCAGAGCCCCACCCCTCCCCCAGAACCCCGCCCCTCCCCCAGAGCCCCGCCCCTCCCCCAGAGCCCCACCTCTCCCCAGAGGCCCCCCCTCCCCAGAGCCCCACCTCTCCCCCAGAGCCCCGCCCCTCCCCCAGAACCCCGCCTCTCCCCAGAGTCTCGCCCCTCCCCCAGAGCCCCGCCCCTCCCCCAGAGCCCCACCTCTCCCCCAGAGTCTCGCCCCTCCCCCAGAGCCCCGCCCCTCTCTCAGAGCCCCGCCCCTCCCTCAGTGTATGTATGTGTGTACGTGTGTGTATGTGTCTATGTGTGTATGTGTCTATGTGTGTGTGTGTGTGTGTATGTGTGTGTGTGTGTGTCTGTGTGTGTGTGTGTGTATGTGTCTATGTGTGTGTGTGTGTGTGTATGTGTGTGTGTGTGTGTCTATGTGTGTGTGTGTGTGTGTGTGTGTGTGTGTGTGTGTGTGTGTGTGTGTGTGTATGTGTGTGTGTGTGTATGTGTCTATGTGTGCGTGTGTGTATGTATGTGTGTGAGTGTGTGTGTGTATGTGTCTATGTGTGTGTGTGTGTGTGGCTCTGTTCAGTCGTGGTCTTATCTATCTTGCACAGATGTATTTCTCCACCTCTTTCTACTCTGTGTGTGTGTGTGTGTGTGTGTGTGTGTGTGTGTGTGTCTGTGTGTGTGAGCTTATCTGTTTGGCCACTCAGCTGGACGGCACCCATATCACACGTACACACACTGTCACACACAACCTTACCTACACACACTGTCACACACAACCTTACCTACACACACTGTCACACACAACCTTACCTACACACACTGTCACACACAACCTTACCTACACACACTGTCACACACAACCTTACCTACGCACACACACACCTTCCACAGGTGATGAATAAGTAATGAGGGCCGTGGTGATGCAGAGAGGGGCGCATGTGAAAAGACCAGTCAGGAGCACTGTTACTTGATCTGCACGCACACACACACACACACACACACACACACACACACACACACACACACACACACACACACACACACACACACTGGCCATCTGCTGCATGATTGATGCTCCAGTGGAAAGTGTTCCTCTGACATTAAAGACGTCCTCCACGTCCAGCGTCAGGGGGACGGAGAGGTCCCCGGGTTTAAGACCACGCCTACGAAGCCCCCGAGTGGCTAACCACGCTAACTACGCTAACTACGCTAACTACGCTAACCACGCTAACTACGCTAACCACGCTAACTACGCTAACCACGCTAACTACGCTAACTACACTAACTATGCTAACTACGCTAACCACGCTAACCAAGCTAACTATGCTAACTATGCTAACTACGCTTACTACTCTAACTACGTTAACTACGTTAACTACAGCAAGTGAAGTCAATGCTTTCTAAGACCACCTGTTTCTAAAGCATTTAAAAGCTGTGTGTGTGTGTGTGTCTGTGTCTGTGTGTGTGTGTGTGTGTGTGTGTCTGTGTCTGTGTGTGTGTGTGAGCCGTCTTTGACGATGCTGACGGAGGCTCAGCTGTTCCTCGCCGCTCTCGCCGTCCGCCTGACGCTCACCTGAAACAACATATGACCGCAGCAGCAGCTGTGTGTGTGTGTGTGTGTGTGTGTGTGTGTGTGTGTGTGTGTGTGTGTGTGTGTGTGTGGCAGAGCATCACGTTCAAACACACCTGCCGATCGTGTCTGTGCTATAAAACACAGCAACAGACGTCACAGACGCGTCTCTCCGAGGACCCGGGCCCGTGAAGCCTCATGACTTTATCTATAAAGTTTATAGGAAATCAAATTAAATAAATAATTCTTTAAATAAATGAAACAAATGAATATTATAAGAGACACAGATACAAAACGTATATATATATATATATATATATATATATATATATATATATATATATATATATATAAAAATGTGTATATATATATACATTTATTTGTATTTATTTATTCATATATTCATTTATTTTTATTTTTATATTTTTATTTAATTGTATTAACATATTTTTAACATGTATATATATG
>CM070097.1:23236526-23276526 GCA_036178185.1 Liparis tanakae
GAACTCCAGAACCCCAAAAACTCCACAAACATGGCGGCTGACGCTGTACTCCCTCGTCACCAAGGAGACAGATGGAGAGGAACCCGCAAGACAGAGTTGATGGAAGAACGCTCGCCTCAGCAGTTCATCGTAAATGTGATGGAAACAACAAACACTTTGAGTATTTATCATTTTGAGTATTTATCATTTGGAGTATTCATCATTTGGAGTATTCATCATTTGGAGTATTCATCATTTTGAGTATTTAGCATTTGGAGTATTCATCATTTTGAATATTTATCATTTTGAGTATTTATCATTTTGAGTATTTATAATTTTGAGTATTTGTAATTTTGAGTATTTATAATTTTGAGTATTTGTAATTTTGAGTATTCATCATTTTGAGTATTCATCATTTTGAGTATTTATCATTTTGAGTATTCATCATTTTGAGTATTTATCATTTTGAGTATTCATCATTTTGAGTATTTATAATTTTGAGTATTTGTCATTTTGAGTATTCATCATTTTGAGTATTTATCATTTTGAGTATTCATCATTTTGAGTATTTATCATTTTGAGTATTCATCATTTTGAGTATTTGTCATTTGGAGTATTCATCATTTTGAGTATTTATAATTTTGAGTATTTATAATTTTGAGTATTTATCATTTTGAGTATTTATCATTTTGAGTATTTGTCATTTTGAGTATTCATCATTTTGAGTATTTATCATTTGGAGTATTCATCATTTTGAGTATTTATCATTTTGAGTATTTATAATTTTTTGTCATTTTGAGTATTCATCATTTTGAGTATTTATCATTTTGAGTATTCATCATTTTGAGTATTTATCATTTTGAGTATTTATCATTTGGAGTATTCATCATTTTGAGTATTTATCATTTTGAGTATTTATAATTTTGAGTATTCATCATTTTGAGTATTTATCATTTTGAGTATTCATCATTTTGAGTATTTATCATTTTGAGTATTCATCATTTTGAGTATTTATCATTTTGAGTATTCATCATTTTGAGTATTTATCATTTTGAGTATTTATCATTCTGAGTATTCATCATTTCTATTCGGGTCATTCCAGAAGCACCTTTATTGTTATTATGCTAAACAATGTTGTTTTCTTACCCTAACCTCATACCAACGAGCCGTGAGCCTTCAGGCCGTTTAGTTTCAGCCTCGTGAAAATAAATATATGCCATAGTAACAATAAAGCAATAAACACATATGGTGAAGCAGTTATTCCTGTTAGTTAAACATGAGCTTGTTGACGGTTCCCCCTCTTTGTGTCTGTCTTCCTCCCCTTCATAGACCCCCCTCCCCCCCCCCCCCCCAAGCCCCTCGGCTGATCCGCACACATTGTTAGGGCCAGTGAGGAGGCGGGGCCTAAAGGGGGTTCAACGAGGGCGTTGAAAGGAGGGGCTCGTGGGGGGTTGATGGGGGAGGGGTTGGTGTTCTCTCTGTATCGTGGTGTGTGTGTGTGTGTGTATGTGGGGGGGGGGGGGGGCGTGTTCCTCTTGCCTGGTTGAGAGGAGCCGTCAACTGTAGCCCAGCCGCCCGGGGGGTCGAAGGTCACGGTGTGGGTGAGGTGACCCGCCGGTGATCGGGTGGGCGGCGGCCTCTCCGTCTTCATCACGTCTCCTCCCCTTCCCCCGACCGCTAATTCCCCATCTTCTAACCAACCGCTGCATGTGCACATGACTCCCCCCCCCCACACACACACACACACACACACGTCCCATTACCGAAGCCCTCAGCTCCTTCACCACATGGGCGACAACGACCGCGCCTGAGATGAGAAGCGCTGTGAAAACCTGCAGCAGCAACATCATCATCATCATCATCCTCCTCCTCATCTTCCTCATTAGCACGCCGCTCAGGCGAGATCAACGCACGTGTTTAGTGATATGGATTTACATTTATCCTGAACACACATTTAATGCTCAGCGGGACTCGACCCAATGACTACATCATCCATTCATGAAATAAATATATGTATATTCATATATACATATATTATATACACATGTGTGTGTGTATTATATACACATATATTATATATACATGTGTGTATATATATATATATATATATTAAATACACATATATTATATATATGTATATATATATACAATTACATACACACATATATATATATATATATATATATATATATATATATAAATATATATCAAATATAAATATATATTCTATTCTATATATTTATATATATAATTATATAATGTATATATATATATATATATATATATATATATATATATATATATATATATATATATATATATATATACAGGCACGTGCACAGACATTTTGGGGGGCAGGTGCTCAAACCCCAAAAAAGGGCACATGCCAAAAAAAGATTCTGAGAGAGTTAAAGCATGAGCAGCAATATGACCTGCGTTTCCTCTGCAGCATCAGACCGCTATCTTAACTTCCTTTATGAATAAAGATGAATTATTATTATAAAGCAACAACAGTACAAGCATTCTGATTGGCTAATGGGTTGTCGCCATTCAGAGTGGGGCGCAAAAACAATGCGCTCCCCTCTGAAAAGAAATGTCAAGTTTTGTCGTTGCTGGGGCTTGAACCCAGGACCTTGTGTCCACCGAACACGCTCTTCTACCCACTAAGCCACAGCACCCTAGCAGTTTTTTTTTTACCCACTGCATCAAATTCTGTTCTTTACCAAAAGTACAAAACCGAGGACTCATGAGCGGCACGGAGCATGTCGACGCAAAAGTCTAACAAGAACTCAAATAAATGCCCCGTCGGATATCAAAACACATTTGGGGGGACTTGACAGAGAGAGTAACTTTGATTCTTAAACACTGATGAATGAAAAAAAAAAAGTGCCTCCTGAAAAAAGGGCACTTTACTCATCCGGGGCAAAAGGGGCGGAGCTTGAGCACCACTAGGGCTCTATCTGTGCACGTGCCTGTATATATATATATATATATATATATATATATATATATGCATGCTTGGAAAAAAAATCAATGAGGCAGGCAACAAGAAATTAATCTTGTGCGATTTAGAAACATGTTATCTTTGATCAGCGGAGATCGTAATTGGATTCTTTGTGCTCGTGGGATTACTTTCTTGTGTGGTTGCCTCTTAGAAATTCATCATTTTAAAATATGTATGTGTGAATAATTGCCCGCAATCAGAATAATGGAAATAAATAATGAATACATCTTTGCATTCATGGCAGGTGGAGCGACCGTCTTTGAGATGGTGGGTTCTGTTTCCTGTTTTACAGATGAAAACATGGAGTTAGTGCAATTATCTTCCTGTAACTCTCAGCTGACGATGGAAGAAAAGCACAATCCATCGTATACGAGTACCAAAGAATGAGATGTACAAGAAGGAGAGGCAAACGGCTCATGGAGCCCCAAGGCTCCCAACATACAAACCAGCCATTGTTTTGATATGCAATGACTTCTATTCTAATTCTGGAACGGTTGAGTATTGATTTGTGGATTATGGTCTGTCTCACAGAGAGGCTTCTTAGTCCAATGGGACGTTTTCAGAGTATTGGTTTGTGAATCATCAGGAACCATCGGCAGTCCAGTTGGTTGGGTCCCAGTTGGTTGAGTACTAGTTGGGTACCAGTTGGGTTATGTACCATTTAGTTGAGTACTAGTTGGGTTGGGTCCCAGTTGGTTGGGTCCCAGTTGGTTGGTCCCAGCTGGTTGGTCCCAGTTGGTTGGGTCCGGTTAGGTCCTAGTCGGTTGAGTACTAGTTGGTTGGGTCCCAGTTGGTTAGGTCCTAGTCGGTTGAGTACTAGTTGGTTGGGTCCCAGTTGGGTTGGTCCTCACCCTCCTCACGACCTCACCCTCCTCACCCACCTCACCCAGAGGAGAGCAGGATGTAAACCATGAAGCGCCGTGGACGGAGACCACGCCCCTTTCCTGTTTGATCTTTGCGTTGCACATAAACCTCAAAGATTTACGGCTAATTCCTCTGGAAACACATTTAGTGGCCGTTCTCCGTTTATGAACACCTGGACCTTTCTCCTGGTAACTACCCTGGAAATAGAGGTCATCCCCAAGGTCACAGCCCCCCCCCCTCCCTGCTTCTCCCCCTTTCAGGAAAGGTCATTGAGGTCAACCTGCACCTTTTTCTTTCCTTCCCTCTTCCTCGTCTCCTAGTTCTGGCTCCAGAAGCAGCTCCCTCACCTCCTTCATTTCCTCCCTTTGCCCTCATATCTTTTTTTAGGGGTCAACCCCATGACCTTGTCCCTTTTCATACTCACTTGGCCCTCTTCTGATTGGCCCGTGGCGAGTCCCCCTGTCAGCATGCGCCTCTCCGGGTTTGATTTATGTCACTAACGAGAGAGGAGCTCCACGGGATCACGTTTAATATCTGATGACGGACGCAGTGAGAACACGCGTGTAGCGCTAGTGAGAACACGCGTGTAGCGCTAGTGAGAACACGCGTGTAGCGCTAGTGAGAACACGCGTGTAGCGCTAGTGAGAACACGCGTGTAGCGCTAGTGAGAACACGCGTGTAGCGCTAGTGAGAATACGCGTGTAGCACTCGCTGCTTTTACCGCACACACACACACACACACACACACACACACACACATAACATAGCCTACATAAGGCCCTAATGGATGAGAAGAAAACCATAAAAACAATACAATATTCCCCCCCTCAGACCGGCTGGGCGGCAGACTGAGGGTTCAGGGAGGGGAAAGCTCTTCAACGCCATTCTGTCACGGGGTCACGGGGTCACGGGGTTGGTCAGCGGTGACACACACAGGCTGCAGCAGAGGGAGCGATAAAAAACTCATTTAGCCGTCAAACGACGTTGTGTTTTACACCGCGGCCGTGATTCTCTTTCACGAGGCGATCATGTTTTTTTATGTCAAGTCCTCGCTGCTTTTCTTTACATACACGACGCTTGACAAATCCATATTGTGTCAGTGACCTTTAAGCAGCGTTTATGGAGCCGTGTGCTGGTTGGAGCTCTGCAGGTGAAGCCGACAGGTGTGAAGCTGTCAGGCTGTGTGCTCGAAACATGGGACGCATCACACGGATAAATCACGGCCACAAGCCCCGCCCACCGCGGCGTCGTAAACCTGTCGTAAACCTGTCGTAAACCTGTCGTTAGCGCTCTGGAAAACAGCCGGTGGGTATGAAGACCACAGAAGAGGCGGTGCAGGGATCCACCACTAGGGGGCGCTGGTTGATCCCCATGTGAACACAAAGTCAACATTACTTTATTTGTCTTGTTACATCCGTAGTTATTATTACACAACCGTGTTTTACTGAACCTAACGAAGTATTTCACGATCTATTCCAAAACCCAACTTAAGTATTTCACGATCCATCCCGAAACCTAACAAAGTATTTCACGATTTATCCCGAAACCTAACAAAGTATTTCACGATTTATCCCGAAACCTAACAAAGTATTTCACAATCTATTCCGAAACCTAACAAAGTATTTCACGATTTATACCGAAACCTAACAAAGTATTTCACGATTTCTCCCGAAACCTAACTTAAGTATTTCACGATTTATCCCGAAACCTAACAAAGTATTTCACAATCTATTCCGAAACCTAACAAAGTATTTCACGATTTATACCGAAACCTAACAAAGTATTTCACGATTTATCTCGAAACCTAACAAAGTATTTCACGATTTAACCCCAAACCGAACAAAGTATTTCACGATTTAACCCCAAACCGAACAAAGTATTTCACGATCTATCCCGAAACCTAACAAAGTATTTCACGATCATTTCCGAAACCCAACTTAAGTATTTCACGATCTATCCCGAAACCTAACAAAGTATTTCACAATCTATTCCGAAACCCAACTTAAGTATTTCACGATCTATCCTGAAACAGATGTACCAGTATGTATTTAGAAAAAAAGGTAAAATAAATTATAAAAATCGGGGGGAAAAAACGTAAACGTTATAAAATGTTCTCAATTCATCTTTCAATAATTCAGCACAATTGTATAATTGACATCACCTCTCTGCAGACCTGCTGCCACGTGGCTCTCTCTGTGCCCTCACCGCTCGGCGTCCTCTCCCGCGGACGGAGCTCCTTCTCGGGCGCTAAACGCAGCATTAGCGCGTTGAGGGAACTCGTTATTTATCGTTCTATGCAACTGGATAGCAGGACGGAGCTGATTGGAGGATCCTATGATCAACCACATCAGAAGCCGATGAACCGCACGACTGAAAAAAACGACGCGTCCCAAAAACCCAAACGCAGCGCGGGACTCTTGCATCTTTAAATTCTTTTTGTTCTTTTTACTCTTTTTATTCTTTTTATTCTCCTCGCCTCGTGACAGGAAAACAAAAGCTGAGCCTTTCTTTGGGGAAATGCCCCCAGAGTGAATCGTGATGGCCGTGAGTGGCCTTTGAAGTCCAGGAGAGAAAAGAGGAGAAGAAACTGTCCACCCTCCTCTCCCTCCTCTTCCTCTCTCTTTGTGTCCCCTGTGAACTTGCTCTCCTCGGAGGAGGAGACACAAAGGCTCCTGGGAGAGCAACGGGCCCCAGAGCCACCACACAGATCCTTTCACCCCGCGTGTGTGTGTGTGTGTGTGTAATCTATGGCTTCTCCCCCCACATTAACCGAGGAGGAATGTGACCGCTGAACGTCGCTGGAGGCCGTCATCGATCAGGAGGGCAGCGTGTGTGTTTCTGGGAAATACTCCAAAAAAGATCACACAATCGTTTTTACATGAACTCAAAAATTTGAATTACAGGAAATGTATGAATTATATGGATTATAGATTAGAAGAGAATATGTCTGCTTTTTTCTTTCCGTATGTTTAGTATTTTTTGTATTACTTTTCTATTTATTAAAATTGTTCTTGTTCTCATTTTTTATGTTTTGTTGCGTTCTTTTTCGTTCAATGACATTTTTTAAAAATCAATAAAGAAAAAAAAATTTAAAAAGGGTGTATTATGTTGTACGTGTAGCTATAGCAAATAGATTTCCATTTTTTTCCCCCGTGTTTATTATTGGACGATATCTGGCGAAGGGGCGGGGCTTATTGGAAGCATCCACATTCCTGCCAGGTGGCTCCTCCCACTCCCATGTGAAGGCTTCAAAAGGGACAGTATGGTGTGAACTCCCTAAACGAGGAGGAGGGAGGAGGAGGAGGAGGAGGAGTAGGAGGAGGAGGAGTAGGAGGAGGAGGAGGAGTAGGAGGTCCTTCCTACTCTTGAGAAAACTTCCTAGTTCACCTCCTCGGCTGTGACCTTCTGCTCCTTCAATCCCACCCACAATGACCCAGCATCCTCCTCCTCCTCTTCCTCCTCCTCCTCCCCTCCTCCTCCTCCTCCTCCACGCCAAGCATCACCACAGGAGGTGAACTTCAAGAAGCTCAGGAAGACAAAGCGACTCCAACAACAAAGAAACAATTTTATGACGGAGCCGAGACACGTGAAGGTGTAGCTGCTAAAGGTGTAGCTAGTGAAGGTGTAGCTAGTGAAGGTGTAGCTAGTGAAGGTGTAGCTAGTGAAGGTGTAGCTAGTGAAGGTGTAGCTAGTGAAGGTGTAGCTAGTGAAGGTGTAGCTGCTGAAGTTGTAGCTGCTGAAGGTGAAGCTGCTGAAGGTGTAGCTATGAGTGACCACGTCACCAAGACCAGATAACTTCTGTGACGCGTTATTAAATCCAGTGTTCAGCCTACGGGGATAAAGATGAGGCTCCGCCTCCTGGGCATCCATTTGGGCCGCGGCAGAAAACTGTTATGACTTCTGAGCTGTCTAACGGGCCCTGACCCCCCCCCCCCACACACACACACACACACCTACACGCACACATACACGCACACACACACACACGCACACACACACATACACACACTAATCTACACTGCCCTGCAGATGTGCTCATTATTATGTAATTAGAATTCACACTAGTCAGCAGGCACAAGGCCATACGCACACACACATGCACACACACTCACACACGCGCACACATCTTAGCTCATTATCCACTGGAGTACCTAGAGAGAGAGAGAGAGAGAGAGAGAGAGAGAGAGAGAGAGAGAGAGAGAGAGAGAGAGAGAGAGAGAGAGAGAGAGAGAGAGGGCTGCGAATGGGGAAGAGGGGGGGGGGGGCACTGCCAGATACAGGTTGGAAGGTGTATGTGTCTGTGTGTACGTGTCAGTGTGTATGTGTGTGTGTGTGTGTGTGTTTTCTGCACCACGTGTGTGTTGCAGCCAGGACTACATATGGTCATGTGCAACACACACTGTCCTGTCCTGTACGTTGATGCATGGTGTCTGTCTCTGCAGTCAAGTGTGTGTGTGAGTGTGTCTGTGTGTGTGTGTCTGTGTGTGTGTCTGTGCGTGTGCGTGTGTGTGTGTGTATGTGTCTGTGCACGAGAGCGAGTGAGAGAAAATGTGTGTATATTTAGGCCGGCATTTCGATGCGGTGGGACTCCGCACTACAGGGTACCCCCCCCCCCCTTCTGTTACCATGGAAACACTCCCTGCGCCCTCCGTTCAACCTTTTTTGTTTTTACCTGAGTCCTGCATAAATATTGTATAAATGTAACATAAATGTAGCATAAATATTGTATAAATATTGTATAAATATTGTATACATATTCTATAAATATTCTATAAATATTGTATAAATATTGTATAAATATTGTATAAATATTGTCTGAATATAGTATCAATATAGTATAAATGTAGTATAAATATTGTATAAATATTGTCTGAATATAGTATCAATATAGTATAAATGTAGTATAAATATTGTATAAATATTGTGTAAATATTGTAAAAATATTGTCTGAATATAGTATCAATATAGTATAAATGTAGTATAAATATAGCATACATATAGTATAAATGTAGTATAATTATAGTATAAATATGTCTGTGTGTTTATGCAATTAAACATAAACTAAATATCAAAACCAAACCGATGAGGACCAGAGAGGTGCTGCAGCAGAGGGGGCCACTTCCTGTCTGGACCCGGGTGGTCGCCGGGCGGAGATGGTCAGGGCCTTGAGGTCGGTCCAGTTCCTCTGAAGAGGAAGGCGGCCCCCCCCCGGGCCCCAGTGACCCCGTGACCCTGTGACCCCCCTGGCCCTCTGGACCGGGAGATAAGGCCGCCGGGTCACGGTTCTGCTTTTCTGTCTTCGTGTCATTTCCGTATTTTGAAACCCAGAGCTTCATCCTTCCGGTTTTACTTCGGTCGGTCAGAATGAGACTCGAGGCCGAGATGACGTCATGCAGAGCCACGCTCACACGCCGCAGAGTTCTCCTTGTCCCACAGCGCCCTCTGCTGGCCTGACGTGACCTTTAATGCAGAAACAAGGGCACCGGGACATGGACCCCTTTAGGTTTGTTTTGAATATGCAAATGAGGCATTCTTTTCCGTAACTTCCGTAATAAGAATGTTAAAAGAAGAATACATTTTCATGTTTTAAGAAATAAAATGTGCAAATCGGGCCAAGAACAATAAATATGAGGTAGAAACCTTCAGGATGAAGAGAAGGATGAGACTGGATCTCTGGTGCATGTAAAGCTGCTTATCTCTATTTCATCTCTTTTTTTGCTTTATAAACTCTCTTTTGTTATGAATTGTCTATTCAATATCACCCAAACTGCCCGTATGAAACTGGTATTCAAAATAAGTTTAAAAAAAGGAAGACGCATCGAAGAAGAGGAGGCCCCTTTTCAGGAACCCCACGCGGCTCTTCCTCTTTCTGTGAAAGACAACCTTTCAAAACAGTCCTCTTCCTCTTTTTTGTTTTTATTTTGTTTGTAACAGCCTTACACTTAAGCCCCTCCCCTTTCAGCGTCAGAATGGAGAGGGTTGGTGAACCAGCACAAAAGGGGAATTTCAGTGTTCCACCTTCATCATTGTTATTGTTTTATTCATTGACTCATTTCACATTTCTGAATCTGAACCAGTTGAATGAACTCAGAGGACAGTGGACACCAGGGAGGTCAAACATGAGGCCCGAGGGCAAGAACCGGCCCTCCACAGGGGTCCGAAGTCATTCCATTCGATTTGTTGAATGAAATGTTCTTTATGTGTCCACTGGGGGGCGCTGCCTCCTGAGAGTGGAGGGCCTCTGCTATTAGGACCCATCGAGCTCACTCAGCCGTGTACTATTAAAATATGCTTTTCTTTCAAAGTTCAATGTTTCACTTTTCACTGTTAAAGTGTTTATCTTCAACACTAAATACCCTAATACTAAACCAGTGCTTTATTATGATAATAACAATAATTTGTTGACAAAAGAAATAGCAACTGCTTATCACTCATTAATCTACATGTCATTACTACATATTATTACTATACCTGTACCATATACATGCTGAATGTACTTTTAACTAGGGAAATAATCTGGATTTTGATGATGTCACTCCCCGTTATCAGCGACAGGGTGGCAAAACATTATGGGCGTGTCAAACAAACTCGGAAAATCGACTCAGTGCATGCGCAATACCACAAGGTATCGGTTCTCGACAAGTAGCATGAAATGACAGAACACCGGCGTGCGCGTGGTGGTCATGGAGAACAATACACATGAGATGCTGCTCTGCAGTGTAGGGAAGGGGAGCACGTGGAGGTGGCGGTCTAGTTGTGTTATTGGTCCAGGTGAGGGGGGAGGGGCGCTGTGCGGCCGGGACCGACGGGTCTGAGACTTTACATCCTTATGGGGACAAAACACACGACCGACAGCACAGGTAGGTGGAGCCCCCAGGAAACCAAGGTGAGTCAATAAGATGACGTCCTCTGGAGTGGGGGACTGTGTGTGTGTGTGTGAGTGAGTGTGTGTGTGTGTGTGTGTGTGTGTGTGTGTGTGTATGTGTGCGTATGTGTGTGTGTGTGGGTGAGAGTGTGTGTGCGTGTGTGTGGTTGTGTGTGAGTGTGTGCAGCAGGTCCTGTCACTTCAATGTCTCTGCTCTGCTACTCTTCTCCTCTCAGATTATAAAAGAGATGCATACCAGCCAATATGCTACACACACACACACACACACACACACACACACACACACACACACACACACACACACACACACACACACACACACACGTGCTTCAACAGGCCGACACTGGTTCCGGTGGTACGAGGCAGACTGTGTTTGCCTGAAACGCCACTAGGGGGCGACATTTCACTTATTTTGTTTTCGATGGACAAATACTTTATTGATGAGCTTCTTGTCCGAGTGTGTGTGTGTATTTATTTATACATAACTATAACTACATATATATATATATAATATATATACATACATATATGCATGTTATTTATCATAAATATTTCTTTTAATGAGACACTATAAACAAAGATTCAGTGACTGAGTCCTTTCTCACACTCCCCCGGCCAAGTGGTCAGAATACCTCGGAGCTATTCTGAGCCTCAGCAGTAGATCCACCAACACACTCGTTGTGCGCGCCTGGCTGAGAGGTCACAGTGCTCCAGCAGCTCGCTGGGCATGCTGCTCTGAGAGGTCACAGTCCTGCAGAGGTCACAGTCCTGCAGAGGTCACAGTCCTGCAGAGGTCACAGGACTCCAGCAGCTCGCTGGGCGTGCCTGGCTGAGAGGTCACGTAGTACAATCCCTGGCTGCCTGTGAAAGTCTCCGCATGCCTCCACGTTAACCCACGGTGGGATAACTGCATAGCGGCGGCTCAGACTCATGCCACACAATTATCTCAATTAGCACCAGACACAGAGGCCTGAGGGGAGCGGCAGGCGGGGAACCATCAGAACAGGAAGGGTCCTTAAATTGTCCCTTAAAAGGTTTTGTGGCTCTACGAAGAACCATCACCTACTGAAGAACCATTCTTTCATTTGAGGCACCTTTATAGGTTCTTTGAAGAACTCGTTTTCTAAAGAACCCTGGTTTGAAAGGTTATTTGAGGAACCAGAAATGGTGCCTTAAAGAACCATTTTCTAAGAGACTTTGAGACACCTTTATAGGTTCTTTAAAGAACTATTTATTTAAAACCCTGCTTTCATAGGTTCCTGGAAGAACTATAAATAGCGCTTTAAAGAACCAATTTTTTAAGGTTCTTTGAGACACCTTGATAGGTTATTTGAGGAAATGGTCCCTTAATGAACCCTGGCTTGAACGGTTCTATGTGGAACCAGAAATGGTGCCTCAAAGAAGCATTTTTTTAAGGTTCTTTAAGACACCTTTATAGGAACTATTTAAAGAACCCTGGTTTGAAAGGTTCTACGTGGAAGCGCATAAATGGTTCTTCTATGGCATCACTCTAAAGAACCGTTTTTGGTTCCAGATGCACCCTCATCTTCCTGTGTGTGTGTGTGTGTGTGTGTGTGTGTGTGTGTGTGTGTGTGTGTGTGTGTGTGGGGGGGGGCTGTAACTCGACCGCCCGCTCGATGCTCCTCATTCCATAGTTTGATGTTTTCCTTGGCGGCGGCCCAGGAGGCATCAGACATGCATCCTGGACATAACTCCTGCAAGCCAATCAGGACGCGGCATGTCCACCTGCCACTGGGCCCGGCTCACGAGGCCGCTTGGCTCCAGAACCACCGACACCACGCGGCCGCTCCGGACCGAGAGCCGACATGTGACCGAGGCTCTCCGGTTCCACCGGAACAACCGAGTGCTTCAAGGTTCTTCAGAAGAAGCGTCCGTCCATAGAGAGAGAGAACAGAGACGGAGAGGTAGACGTGCTGACGCCTCCATCCTGGATCTGGGCTGTGACCATGTTGTTGTTGTTGTTGTTGTTGTTGTTGTTGTTGTTGCTTTTGTTTTTGCAACCAATGAACAGAAGTTACCATATTTGGACTGCGGAGGGCTGGTGGAGGACGCCATGTATGGCTCTGGAGGCAGCAGCAACCTGTCAATCACAGTAAGCCCCGCCCCCAAAGCGCCCTCTACTTCATGGACTGACTTTAGATGACCATGAAGTATAAATGATGACATCATGCTGTATAGAAGAATACTTGAAACTAGAGACTGAGACATAAACTCATGTTTACAATGTTTACTGAGGGAATAGATCAAGAGAAGTAGAGTCACTAGAGAGACTTCTATACAACCAGATGAGCCCCCTGGTGGTCAGGAGAGAGAATGCAGCTTTAACACATGAAGCATAGACTTCTATACAACCAGAGGAGCCCCCTGGTGGTCAGGAGAGAGAATGCAGCTTTAAAGACACTACAGCATTGGCGTCACTTGTCTGTCTGTGAACTATGAATTAACTTCATTATTTAGAGGATTATTAATCATCTTTTCACAAGAGGGTCTAGAAGCTTCTGTTCCTCGTCCCTCATTGAGCCGCCGGCTTGTTAGTTGAACAAGAGCTTCACCAATTGTCCTGAAAGGATCCCGTTGCCCGTTGCCAGAGCAACACATATAAATACATGTCAAAGACACGTCACATGTGTTGGTACTCGTGTAGTGGACGACTAATAAGAGCTCATCTAGAAGTAAGCCTGCAAAACAACTGGACCTGTATGGTCCATTCATCACGGCGGTCAGAGGTCAGGAAAGCTCTCCCGGGTCGTCAGTAACCGAACCCCCGCGGCCTGTCGGCTCCTCCTCCGTCAACACCAGCCACTCCGTCCACTCACACGGTCTATATTAGGCCCGCTGCCCGCCTCCCCTTGTCTGACCACTAGGGCGCTGACGGGATGCTGTAGTACGTTAAACACGCGCCGCGCGCCCAGCTCCGGTTACCGCTGAGTTGACTACAGTGCATTGTGTGTTAAAACAAACACTTGTTAGGATTACTTCTTCATGTTTATCTCATTTTTATGCATATTTATAGTCAAATAAGATCACTGCTGAGGAATACGTTATGGGAGGAGTAAAAGTTGTTGATTATTAGATTAATAACCTTTTTGAAAAGGCCAAACAGCTGCATACGGTAACGTTACACTGTGTCACCAGCCACATTCACCGTGTCATGACCTGCTCCCGGAGGAGAGTCGTTTTGAGTCATGGAGACCAGAATCAACCAACCGGGCCGGAAAAACCACAAGAAAACCACGTTTACACAGATAGATCCCTCTGGAGGATCAGGACCCCTCAGATCCTGAAGAATGTCATATGTAATGTTGCAGCCGTGTATGAATGTGTGTTTGTGTGTGTGTATGAATGTGTGTGTGTGTATGTGTGTGTGTATGTGTCTGTGTGTGTGTGTGTGTGTGTGTGTGATTGATGTAGAAGATAAAGCCTCTGTCAGCACGGGCTGGACGGCCAAGATGGAGTTACTCACGCCCAAGAACCCAACACCCGAATCAAACGTGATTAATGAATCTTTTCATGAGTTTCTGTCCACGACTTCAGTTCCCTTCGTGTCGGGGTCCATACCCCCCCCCCCCCCCTCCGTGTCAAGGGTCCATTACCCTCCCCCCCCCCCCTTCGTGTCGGGGTCCATTACCCCCCCCCCCTCGTGTCGGGGTCAAAGCGATTCAACCTGAGGTAACTTATCAGAGGCCCGATGGTATTTAATGAGACGCTCGATTGTCACCGCTTCTTTTATCGTCTGTTTTTAAAATCATGTGATCGTGATGTCCGGAGTTATTATTCATTTTCATTCGAATGTTGGTTTTGTTTCTCAGATATGAGTTTACGTCGTGACTTTGTGGTGTAAATATTAGCTCTGTTGGTGTTCTAGAAACATTAGTTATTTATATTATTATTAGGGTCGGAGCGACAGCGAAGCTGTCCGAGAGGACCCTATTGAAATTGTTAGAGTTGTTATTATTCCGGCCTCTTATTTTAGAACATTGGGGGCATATTGGGGGTATGTATCATCTCACAAAACTCACCAAATTTGGCAAGTGTGTCAGGATTGGTGAAAATAGATGGATGACATAGACTTCGAAATTCGGCTTTCAAAAATTGCTCTCTAGCGCCACCTACAAGTTTGACCGGCGACGCCCCTCACCCAGAATGTTCAAATGACTAGCTTTTTTGTTTTAGTAGTCCTCTAGGACCTCCTTAACAAAAAAGCAATTCATGACCCTAAGCTCCGCCTACTTTAATTTTCCACCATTTTGAATAATGTGAAAAACACAAAAGTGACCACCGAAAATAACAGACCATCAGGATATGTGCAGAATTGCGTCTGGAACATTCACAGCTAATTTCGTGCAATTTGAACCGTAGGTGGCGCCACAAATATTTACCAAAGTTGGCCATTTTGGGCATTTTTTTGCATATTTTGCTTGATTCTGCAATTTTCACCGTTTTTTCAAATGGCCATTAGACCCAAAAAACGCTAACGGAATCAGCTCAAAATAGGTTTTTTGGAATTCCAAGACTTGAATATAAAACAATCAGAAAAAAACTGACTTTTCGTCGGTAGGTTTGACCGCCAAAATGACCGCCAAATTTTGTAATTTATTCTTCTTAAAAACTATAGCTTACACTCATCAGATATCTATTACAAAAAAATATTTGTTATGCCAGTAAAGGCCTGAACACATTCACCAATTTTGAAAAGTGACTGACTCTAACCCTGGAGATGCGAGTTCCATTCCAAGACAGGACACCTATTTTTATCACTTTTCTTTTTTACATTTAATTTACATAACGCTGTATACACTTCACTTAGGGACACGCGACGCGTGAATATATTCTCGCGGTTAAAGCGCAAGCTAGCGACTAAACTGGACTTTGTCGAATCCGCCCCAAACTCCTCGCGCTCGTTATGAGTCGCGGCCCGAGTCGAGTCCGACCGCCGCGACTTCAACCGACCAGGCCGGCGACTCGCCGGCGCCCCGACTCGCCGGCGCCCCCGACCGTCGGGGGTGAGCGAGGACCCGTTCAACGCTGCTAGCAACTTTAATTATTTATATATTATTTATAAAATAAATTCTAATCCTTTTCTGAAGTGAACTATTAAACAAAATCTGAATGTTTCAAAACAAATCATTATTAATTATTAATAAAAAATAACGTGAACGTGAATATTGATGAAAACCCTAACCTAAACCCCCGAAGCAGTATTGAGTATTTATTGGTATTGTATTAATAAATATCCTGACGGTATCTCAGTTGCCCTCAGCTACATAAAAACATACACTTAATTCTCTGGAGAGTTGGTGGAGACCAAAAGCAGAGCGACAACTTCCACTTACAGTTACCTAGTGACCAGCAACAGGAACACTGATGTCTACCAAGTCCTTCAGTCCCCAGTGACGACAACTCATTACGTCTTAATCGTGTCTCCATCAGGGGAATAATTGGTTGTTCACAGACTTTATCCGGTCTGAACTTGTTTGAAGTAAAGTCGCCCTGTTTCTGCTGATGAGCTTTCCATGATGAGGATCTGGAGCGATCATTAGTTGGGTTTGATATTTCCTCTCGTTAGTTTTGGAATTGATAGCAGCGGCTTCATTTTCCCTGCACGGCAAAAACAATATTAATGATGGAAAATAGCGGCGCTGGTCTGCGCTGACAGCTGAACCGGCACTCCCTGGAGTATCGTTCTTCGAATTGATCTCAAGATGTTGGCCAGAGGAGCTGCAGGAGCTGCCGGTCGCTCCCATTCCAATCCAAGCGAGGCGGACGGCGGCGGCACGATGACGGGATGCGAAGTCGGGACGCGCACCGAGATATCGGACGTCTGGCGCCTCGAAGACACTCAACCGTCCAGGGATGTAAAAGATCCCAAAAATGACGTGACCCGACGTCTGTGGTGACAGCGTAACACGATAATCACAAACTCCACGACACACATTTAATCCCGCCTGGCACGAGCACCGGAGAGGGTTGATGGTGGCCGGCTGGAGCCAAGCGACGCCTTTAGACTCCGTGTCGGGGGAGAAATAGATACGGAAAGGCGCATCTAAGCTAATGAGCCGATTTGAACATTCGGAACGTCGATCTGAGTTAATGTCCAACTGCTTTTCCTCGGATGGGTCCCCTAAGGAGCCCACGTCTCATATCAGTTACTTCCAACTACCGGAGAAAGCCAACATCCCTAGCCTGCATGTGACCCCTCACCACCCCACCACACAAGGGTTGTTTGGTGTTGTTCCCGATCCGATGTGAGGTTTTAGGATGTCTATGTGTACAGATTGTAAAGCACTCTGAGACAAATTAGTAATTTGTGAAATTGGGCTCTACAAATAAACTGAAGTGAAGTGAAACTGAAGTGAACAGCCCTGTAGAGGCCAACACCGACGGCTTCGTGTCGTGGTCCCGTGGGCGCTCGGTTGCCCCCAGAATATCTCTGAGGTCACATTGTCGAGTGATCTCTCGCCGTGAATGAAAACACAGGCCGACGCCCGGACAACAACACGCTCACAGGTGCTCACAGCACCCCATTAGGCCCGCGGGCGACGCCTCGGGGGATTTGTCTGTTTGCATTGGTGGCCTTCGGGCCAGGGCCGTGTGTTGAAGTGGAAAGTTCTAATCGACAAGCATTTCGATGTTTCTCTCACGTCCCCGTTCATCCGACACTGTAAACACAGTGTGAGATAATCCCGGCGTTGCACTTACGGTCGTGTCATTTTCTGCCACGGGTGTAGATGAGCGTCATTAAAAATAGAAATCGGGGTCACTCTCGGAACAAGCCTGAGCTTTTCACTCAGTCTCACACTTCTTTATATGGATTTCTTTGCCGATGACATGGTGCTTTTTCAGAGTTACACACAAGAACACAAGACGGAAAGTCGGCATGCAAACAGCGGCGTGAAGACTACTTCACACTTCAAGACTTCACCTTGACTCCTCACCTGCCGAGACAGTTCCTGCAGCTTCATGACAAAAGCAAGAGGTCACACGCGAACAGCCTTTGGATCGGGGGATGGAAGTCAGAACACAAGCTGTGCTATTCATGTACAATTATTCCCAGAGACGTCCCAGTTATCTAGCAGGTATCTATACAGTATGTGGGGGGAGGGGCTGACAATGGACATACGAGCCGACGACAACATCAATAAGCATAACTACGAGCAGAGTTACACAGATTACTTGATGATGGATGTATTGTGTGACCCTGTTACGCCCCTTTTGTTAGGGCGCGGAGGGGGAGGGGGGTACAAGACAAGGCCAAGTGCAACCATGTCAACCTTTTTATCTAAAGCTCCTTGTCAGGGACATTGTTAGCCTTAGCCTTAGAACAGGGACTACGAGGACCCCATTGGGTGTAATGAACAGGGACTACGAGGACCCCATTGGGTGTAATGAACAGGGACTACGAGGACCTCATTGGGCGTAATGAACAGGGACTATGAGGACCCCATTGGGTAGAATGAACAGGGACTACGAGGACCCCATTGGGCGTAATGAACAGGGACTATGAGGACCCCATTGGGTAGAAAGAACAGGGACTACGAGGACCCCATTGGGTAGAAAGAACAGGGACTACGAGGACCCCATTGGGCGTAATGAACAGGGACTACGAGGACCCCATTGGGTAGAAAGAACAGGGACTACGAGGACCCCATTGGGCGTAATGAACAGGGACTACGAGGACCCCATTGGGTAGAATGAACAGGGACTACGAGGACCCCATTGGGCGTAATGAACAGGGACTACGAGGACCCCATTGGGCGTAATGAACAGGGACTACGAGGACCCCATTGGGCGTAATGAACAGGGACTATGAGGACCCCATTGGGCGTAATGAACAGGGACTATGAGGACCCCATTGGGTAGAAAGAACAGGGACTACGAGGACCCCATTGGGCGTAATGAACAGGGACTACGAGGACCCCATTGGGTAGAATGAACAGGAACTACGAGGACCCCATTGGGCGTAATGAACAGGGACTACGAGGACCCCATTGGGCGTAATGAACAGGGACTACGAGGACCCCATTGGGCGTAATGAACAGGGACTATGAGGACACCATTGGGCGTAATGAACAGGGACTATGAGGACCTCATTGGGCGTAATGAACAGGGACTATGAGGACACCATTGGGCGTAATGAACAGGGACTACGAGGACCCCATTGGGCGTGAACAGGGACTATGAGGACCCCATAGGGCGTATTTGAACAGGGACTATGAGGACCTAATTGGGTAGAATGAACAGGGACTATGAGGACCCCATTGGACGTAATTAACAGGGACTACGAGGACCTTTAGAAGTTGCAAGAATTCCCAGTAAATTGAAATAATTTACTGAAGTAAAAGTAGCATTACCAGATCAAAAATAATACTCAAGTGCTGTATTGAATGTTAATTAGTAAAAGTACCTTTAGAAGCCACTAGGTGCTAAAAGATCCAGTCCCTCAAGCTCGTGTCGGTCAAGAGAGTCGATTGAAACCCAACGAGTCGGTCAGAGTGTCACGTCGACATTGAAGTTGAGTTGATTGATTCACGACGTCCACTCACAACATATCCCACTTCAGCCTTTGAGCCGTAGAGCGAAAGTGGACCGTGTGGCGGCGTGGCGGCGTGGCCTGCTCTGATTGACTGATGTGTGTTCTCTGGAGGAGCAGCTGTTACACGGGCACACTGACAAACACTAAACAACACCCCCGCTTCTACTGATGGATTTATGGATCAATGAGGGCTGAATTTGACATATTTCATAAACGTTTAGCTTCTTATTTAACAATTCATGAGATCATACGTTGTTTATAGTCTGTAAAGCATCTATACGTGTATAACTATAAGTGCATGTGATGTTACATTTGAAGTCCCTAAAGTTTGAACCGAGAATGTGAAATTATATTATGACATCATGTGACAGACCCGCTAAGTGCCAGTTGTTATCAAAGGTTAAGCCGATGTTTCTCATATGCATTACTTACATCTGCAGCTGATTGTACTGTATGTAGGCCACTGTGTGTGTGTGTGTGTGTGTTTGAGAGAGAGTGTGAGTGTGTGTGTGTGTGTGTGTCTGCCCTATGCAGAGGCAGTTTGTGATCAGCTGTCAAAGTGTCCCTATCTGACAACAGAGCTGCATGTCGGCAGTCTGTATGCTGACCCCTGAAGCAGAAGCAGCAGCACGAGAAAGGTGGAGGACAGACAGGAAGGTGGAGGACAGACAGGAAGGTGGAGGACAGACGGGAAGGTGGAGGACAGACAGGAAGGTGGAGGACAGACGGGAAGGTGGAGGACAGACAGGAAAGTGTAGGACAGACGGGACGGACACCGTGTGTTTAGTGTAGTTTAGTCTCTTTTCAGACTCCAGCGACTTCATTGGGAACCAATAGAAAAGAGGTAAGAAGTGATCCGGATCGATATCTGATGACGGTAACGTAATGTCCAACTGTTCTACGAGTGAATGCTGTTAACGATTTAGTTTTATTACCAGGATAACACGATATGCATGTCATCATATAAAACAACATGTAATGCGTGATGATGGTTTTCTTAAATTAATTATGGACAAATTACCATATCGGCTAAATTTATAGAAAAAAATATCTAACTCAATGTTTTTATGCATTATAAGAATACTTTGCAGTTTTTTATTATTCAATAATTTACGCATTCAATGTCATATTTTCCACGTGCACTTGTGATCTGTAATACATTATATATATATATATATATATATATATATATATATATATATATATATATATATTTTTTTTTTTTTTTTTTTTTTTCTGTGTATTTGTGATACACTCTCTAAAAGACAAAAAAATGCTAGAATTAAGAATTTGGGGTAAACAAGAAAGAACGGAAGTTAAGAAAATAAATAAATATGTAATTGAAAATGTCCACGTGTCAAAACTATAAGCAAAGTGAATTACTACTGAGGTCGTCACCTTACTGCTGAGGAGAGCCGTCTATGTGGCTCGGCCCAGACGGGCGTGACGGGTCGGTTGTGTCCAGATGATCCAGCTGGGCCTGGTGGACGGCAGCCTGATCGACGAGCTCATGGAGCTGACGGCTCAGAGCATCGGGCGGCTGGAGATCCACGAGCACTTCAACGTGGTCAAGGAGATCGGCCGAGGGAAGTACGGCAAAGTGCTGCTGGTCACGCATCGCTTCAGGGGTACGAACCACTGCGTCTTCTGGGGGGAAACGATTAGCTATCTCCACAGAGATTTAATCATGTGAATATTTTACATTTAAACCCTTTTTCCCCGAAGGAAAAATATGACTGTTTTATGACTCAAGCACATCGTAACGTACACACAGAACCATGGAGGAGCATCTGGAACTGAACATGGTTCTTCAGAGTGATGCCATCTATGGTATCTATGGTATCACTCTGAAGAACCATGTTCAGTTTGAAAGGTTCTTCATGGAACCAGAAATGGTTCTTCTATGGCTTAGAAGAACCAGAAATGGTTCCATGAAGAATCTTTCAAACCAGAGTTTTTTATAGAACCAATTCCTTAAAGAGTTCTTCAACGAACCTATAAAGGTGTCTCATGGAACCTTCGAAACATCGTTCTTTAAGGCACATTTTCTGGTTCCACAAAGACCATTTTAAACCAGGGAGAACCATTTCCCTAAAGAGTTCTTCGAAGAACCTTTAAAGGTGTCTCAAACAAATAATGGTTCTTCAGTAGGTGATGGTTCTTCGTAGAACCACAAAGCCTCTTAAAGAACCATTTAAGAACCATTATTGTTCTGTTTGTAGTAATGTTGGTGGTAGAAATAAATTAAGTAAATGAGTGACCACATGTTTTAGATATTTGTTTTTTAGACGAGAAACGTCAGAAACTAAACAAATCTTTGTTTGCAATATTGCGTAAATGAGCTGAAAATCCCCCGAAAATGACCAAGCGCTCCAATCTGCAAATTCATAAAACACAAAGTGGAACTGGAGAGAGAAAGATGAGCAGAGTAATCACACTGAACAGAGAAGAGGTGAGAAAAGTACCAACACAAGAATACAATATACACCAGATGAGGGAATTTGGGGTGACCTGGTTTAAGTTTAAGGTTGTAGAAGAGATACCCAATGAGACACCAGATAAACGTTAGAGCACAGATGAAGTAAGATGAAGACGATGTGCACGGAGTAAGATGAAGACGATGTGCACGGAGTAAAATGAAGACGATGTGCATGAAGTGAGATGAAGACGATGTGCATGAAGTGAGATGAAGAGGATGTGCACGGACGGTGACGGTGATAACGGCGTGCTGCATGACCTTCAGGGACGCCCATGGCCTTGAAGGTGATGCCCAAGGCCTCCACGAAGCTGCAGGGCTTTCTGCGCGAGTACTGCATCTCCTTGCACCTGTCCTGCCACCCCTGCATCGTGGGCCTCTTCGGCATCGCCTTCCAGTCCCACGAGCACTACTGCTTCGCCCAGGAGCTCGTCATCGGCAGGGACCTGTTCGCCGTCATCCAGCCCAAGGTGAGTCACAACATGGACAAGACTGAGAGACGACCGGGGGGGAATCACAAAGAATGGGTTGCGGCGGCATGAAACGTGCATCACTTGCAATCCCTCTCCTCAAGGTCTCAAGGTCTCAAGGTCATACCGTCTGTGTCACAGTACGTATGACAGAAAGTCCGGAGGCTGGACATTTGGATCCTTGGCTCCTTTACTAATGACTCGATGATAAAGAGCCCCATCCCTTCTTCGTCCTGTTCCAGGTGGGCATCCCGGAATCTTCCGTGAAGCGCTGCGTCCTCCAGATCGCCAGCGCCCTGGAGTTCATCCACAGCCACGGCCTGGTCCACCGCGACGTCAAGCCCGAGAACATCCTCCTGCTGGACAACCTCTGCTGCCAGGTGAAGCTGGCGGACTTCGGGCTGGCTCAGAAGAGAGGCACCATGATCCGCTTCATCACGGGGACGCTGCCCTACATGTCCCCGGAGCTCTGCACCGTGGCCCTGACCACGGGCCAGAAGGAGGTGAGCGCTCCTCCAATCAGCGTGGAGCCCAGCCTGGACACCTGGGCCTTCGGGGTGGTCATCTTCTGCATCCTCACGGGCTACTTCCCCTGGGAGTGCTGCCTGGACTCGGACGAATTCTACCAGGAGTTTGCGGACTGGTACCGAACGGAGCAGGCGCCGCACGAGGAGGAGGAGGAGGAGGAGGAGGAGGTTCCCCCCCTGTGGAAGAGGTTCACTCCGGAGGCCATGGAGATGTTCGGGAAGCTCCTGGCCCCGGATGTGGAGAATAGGTGCGCGGTGGGGGAGGTGAGAGCGTACGTGGAGAAGGACTGGCTCAGGGAGGGGAGCGGCATCCATCCGTCAGGGGATAGAGTCGGCGCCTCCGGGGAGCAGCCCGGGTCTGCAGAAGGGGAGGCGGCGCCGGATGCTCAGTGACGGGTTGCATTTAGCTTCTATACGGCGACGCAGCCGGGCCCGGTACCAACACACGGTGTTCACAGCGTGGAGAGACTTGGTTCTGGATCTTGTGACACATTTAAAAAGTCAGAGAGCAACAGGAAGTCCACAGAAGCTGAACTTCCTGTTGGGTAAATATCCAGATCCATCATTTAAGTCAAAGACCTGCATTAAAAAGTGTACTTCATGTAGTACATACAGAAAAATAATGGTTCTTAAATGGTTCTAAGGCTTTCCGGTTCTACGAAGGACCATCACCTACTGGAGAACCATTTTTTTCATTTGAGGCATCTTTATAGGTTCTCTGAAGAACTCGTTAAGGACATGGTTTCTTTAAAGAACCCTGGTTTGAAAGGTTCTGTATGGAACCAGATATGGTTCTTCTCTGGCATCCCTCTGAAGAACCGTTTCTGGTCCCAGTCCATCCTCGAGTCAGGAGACATGTGGCGGCTCTGGCCGGGTCTGTCAGCACCAGTGTGGGCCGGCCGGTCCCTCACGGACCACCCGGCTCATGTTAACATTGGTAATGAGCAGCTGCCTCTTTGCCCCCCCCCCTCTAAGGAGAGAGGGGTTAGGGTATTATAGGGCATGTTAAAGTTTGCAGGGATGAAACTGGATTCAAATGTTTTGAGCAGAGCCAGATAGTTTGGATTGCGTTGTTGTTGTTGTTGTTGTGTGGTAAATGCAGGGCAACATCACAGCTAATTATAATAATAAAAACAAAACATCAAAGGCACTACATATGCAAATTAGCTGTAAAGCTAGAATCTGGTACAGAGCATCACATGGTGAAATGTAGGTTTAACTGTACATGTCCCTTTAAATAAAGATCATAATAATAATACTACTAATAAAGTTGTGTCAGAGTTCCGTGAGACAAGGGTCTCGGTCGCTGTGTGAAAACGGCTGAATGTGCTGTGTATCAAACTATACACGACACAACATAAAGTTTGATACTCAACATCGGAGCCGTTCCCAAAACCTCTCGGAGTCTCCAGGACGAAACCTAAAGGTGGAGTTGCGGCACAAAGCCGCCGTTAGCATGATGCTAACACCGCGCAGCGCCGGCAACGAGGAACACGGATCGCTCCACGGCCGGCCGAACAGTTATCGGACGAGTTCAGGAACACTTTGACGTCTCTGGAAGTCGGTTTGTTTACTAGCCGAGCGTTACACGAGAAGATCGGTACTATCGAATCCGTAGGTATAGGACCAGTAGGGCGTTAGCTTAGCTTAGCTTAGCTTAGCTCACAGACTGGAAGCAGGCGGATGCTTCCAGTCTTTATCGCTAGACAAAAACATTTTGGTTTTCCAGAAAAGTACAATTCTAATTCTAATGTATTTTATTATATCTGTTTATTGTTAACTTGTGAATGCAACGTTTTTATTTAAATGTCTCTTTCTTTATCTCTGTGTCATTGTTTTTGTTTTCCTTTTTCAAACAGACTCAAATAATTGAAATTTCCTCTTTTTACGACGCAAATTGCAAACAAATAGGAAATATTCTTAAAAAAGAAAAAGAACACATGAATGTGACGTAACATCTGGATGATATCCATTATTGTAATCTTCCACACACACACACACACACTGTAAGAGATAACGGTAGCCGCAGTGTGATACCTTGTTATACACTATTGTTCACATGTATGTTTTTCTAGCAATCAAATTTAAAAACTACTGCAAAACTCATTTCTCGTAAAAATATTGTCTGAATAATGAAATTACAACAGCAACAAATCACAACCCAGAAGTGATTCTAAAGCGTCTTTTATTCTAAACTAATCATTACAAAATATAAAATCAACGCCAGGCAGAAGATTACAGAACGAAAATAAACAAACAAAAACTGTTTCTGCAACGTATGATGGATTTATAAAGTTCACATCATCTTGAACGTTTGAAGATTATTGATAACACACGATCAGATTGGGTTTGTACGACTCTTCTTCTGTTCACATCTCCTCTGAAGTTATTCCAGAGGCTCTTCCCTTCATTTGAGATCCTGTCCTGTAATATCCACCCGTCTATATTTCGACTTATTTTCAGTATATTTAGTTTCTCTGGTGAAGATCTGCTTCGTCTACTCAGGCCTGGCTCACCGGTCTCGGGTCCAGGTTCCCCTCGCCCCCCGTTGGGGTTTGGGTTCTCTCGTGGACCTCGGCGTGGGTCAGCGGGCGCTCGGCTCCGGCCTCTACGTCGTCGTACTCGTAACCCTCCGGCTCTTCCTCATCTGTGAGAAACAGTCGGCCGCCCGTTAAAAATTATGATTTTTGACGGCCGTTCCCCCGGCGTCGGGGAGATGTGACCGGAACTACTTTCCTGCGTCTCGGTTCCCCCGGTTCCCTTGGTTCCCCCAGGTCCTCGGGGCCTCCGTCGGTACCTCGACGTCGTCATAAGGAAGCGAGGAGGAGCTCCGGTCGTCCTCCGCCAGGACTTCGGACTCGGATCGGAATCCTGAACCGACGGCGAGACGACGAAGAGTTTTTACACACAATTTAATTATGAAGGTGGGAAACGAGTGAAAACAGACTGACGAGACGTTATGCATCCACCGGAGGCAACAAGAGACACTTACATCTACTATTAAATAACATCTACTATTAAATAATAGAAACTAAAATAAGAGATAAGAAAGAATTTAGGTGACGTTAAAAAAGTTAATAATTCATGTTAATTAGTGTTATGACGTTGAATATACCTTATGTAGTATAGTATATTTATAATTATTATTGTTATTATTTTAAAGAAAATATTAACATATAACATAATAGTAAAAGCAATATGACAACATAATGCAACATAAAAGGAAATAAATATTGCCATTTGAACAATTATATCCATATCCTGTAAAGTATTGCTTTTCCGACATTGTGTAAGTATTACCTGTTATCATGTTCAATAATATAAAATTGTATAATATATTATTGTTATTTTTACTTGTATTGTTATTCTCTCAAACAGCATTACTTCTACTTTTCTTATTTATTCTTATATTGTTGTATTTTACATTTCTGGTTTAGTAAAATGTATTCTACTCTTGTTGCTATTTTAATTGAACTTTTTTAATTTGTATTACTTCTTTTATTTATATCTATATTTGCAAGTCTTAGAACCATCTCCTTATTATCTTATCTATTCATATCTTATCTATTCACATCCATGCGTAAGTCCGTGCACATGTTTAACCCTAACCCTGGTATAGAATGACTGAAACATTTCTACATATTTATACGTATAAGCCTTTATATTTCCACATTATTTTTGTATTTTCAGCTGGTTTCATTTGCTTTTTAAAATTCTAATAATAATTTATTTATTTTCGCATTAGATAATATATAGATTTCAGAACTGAATATTTCATTTAGCAAAAGTCAGAAATTGGTGGATATATGCTAATAAATTATGAATAAATTATGAAAAAATGAGCGAAAGCGTCTCCTGACTCACGGTTCAGTTGCTCCAGTTCGTTGGTCGGACTCGTCAAGTCGTCGTAGTCGCCGCTTTCAAATGCCACGTCTTTCCTCGACAGCATTCCTGAAGCACACACACACACACACACACACACACACACACACACACACACACACACACACACAAACAAACACACGCAGGGCATTAGACGTTTACTGGGGTACACAAATGTGCAGACATTAAACTCTTTTAAAAATCAGCATGCAGACATTAATGGATTACGGTGATGTAATTTCTTTATTTTAAAAGCTGTAATATATATATTGTATATATATACAGTATAAATACAGTATATACAGTATATATACTGTATATATATGTATATATTTAAATATATAAATACAGTATATATAAATACAGTATATATATTTATATATCTATATATATATATAAATATATATATATATATATATATATATATATATATATATATATATATATATTAATGGTCTTATACAGCAGCACACAGCGGTCAGCGTGCAGAAAGGCTGCCCTCTAGTGGCAAAAGGCTGCAGTGCAGTCTGTTTGATTGGTAAACTTATTCAAGACATTAAAAGTTGAACAAAGGACCGATACTCCATCGTAATGGAGCCGTATAGGAAGACAGGCGTGGTGGACCGACTCACGCAAGACGTTCCGGCCTCTCTTGGCTCTCTTGACCGAGCAGACGACGACGACGAACACGACGATCAGAACCACCAGAACCACAGAGAATCCCACCCACAGCGCCTTGGGCCAGGCGGGGGTGGGGCTGTCTTCGGGGGACTCGATGAGGCGGACCTCGTACCCTGAAACCAAACACAGACATCCTGTCTTTTCTACTTACTAGACCAGTGGTTCTCAACCTTTTCTGAGTGATATGCCCTCTGGGAAATATGTGTTCAGCCTAGTACCTCCTAATTAGTAATTTTTACCCCCAACTAGCCCTTTTTACCCCCTAACTAGCCCTTCTTACCCGCAACTAGCCCTTTTTACCCCCAACTAGCCCTTTTTACCCCCTAACTAGCCCTTTCTACCCCTTAACTAGTCCTTTCTACCCCCTAACTAGCCCTTTTTACCCCTGACTAGCCCTTTTTACCTCTGACTAGCCATTTTTACTCCCTAACTAGTCATTTCTACCCCCTTACTAGTCACGTGTGGTTAAATACACAGCGCTCTGCCATCAGTGTCCGGTTAGGGTTTTTTTCAGATTTGTCAGATTTGCCAAAAGCAAAGCAAAAGAACAACCAAATGGATAGTTGGGGCACTTGGTGGTACTTATTGGCCTGGGGTACCGTGGCAGTAGATCTCCGCGGGTCGGACCTCCTCACACGGCCGGTGCCTGAGGCAGTACTTCATCTCCCGGTTGGAATCTCTGCAATGCAGCGTCGCTTCCAAGCTGGCCTTTGTAATTCAAAACGTCTTTAGAGAGATAGCTTTTAAAATGCATCCGTACAAAAAACAATGGAAAGGTATATTTCACTGAAAACAGATGATACCAAATTTCCATGACTTTTCCAACAGTTTTGGAAATAAAATTAGTTTAAAGGAGTTTTCCAGGCTTGGAAACAACCATTTTGAAATTCCATGACTTTTCCAGGTTTTCCATGATGGTGCGATCCCTGTTTTTAACCTTTACAATTGAATGAAACTCAGGAAACAAACAAATGAAGGTGAAAAGGGCAGAACTAACATAAAGACTCATTTTCAAGTCCTCAAAATAAGGAAGGTGATGTTACAAGACGTAGGAGACAACCCAAAGCGTGTGAGCTCAAACCTTTAGCGGGGAGCCGGGGTCCTGGCCGGGGTCCTGGCCGGGGTCCTGGCTGCGTGTGTTGGCGTTGTAGCCGTTGCACTGGAGCTCCTCACACAGCATCTTTAAATGTCCCGCGGAAAACGACTTCAGCGGACACAATTTCTCCCACGCGCCTTGATAGTTGACGACAATCTGACCTCCGCATCTTTCTGTGGTGTTGAACTGGACGTTACCTGTAAACATGATGGGAATAATAATACAAAACATCTTTATAATGGGTTGAAAGGACCCACTAGAGAGCTTGTAGTATCATATTACCCCACTAGAGGGCTTGTAGTACCACATTACCCCACTAGAGAGATTGTAGTACCATGTTACCCCACTAGGGAGCTTGTAGTACCTTATTGCCCCACTAGAGAGCTTGTAGTACCTTATTGACATAATATTATTATTATTAGTCACATTACTATTGCCGATACCATTACTCCTTTTTGATCATTGTTATTATTCTACATCCACTGCTGCTGTTATTATTATTAGTCCTAATCTGTCCATCATTATTCTGATTATATGAATAATTGTTGCGCTAAATAAATGATTTATTCCATTCAATCCTACTTACCGACACAGTGAACGGACACCAGCCGCCCGAAGCACTTTCCCATGAATCTCTTGCACTGGCCGAGTGTGTAGTGGTTGTCCTCACAGCTGACGTGGTGGTACTCCTTATCCGGACTGGGCTCGTTCCCATGGCGGGAGCCTGCAATGGCGTTGCTGCAGTTCTGTTCCTCGCAAACCATTTGAGCGTCGCTCTCCTTCCAGTGACTGTCGCACACCTCAACGCCGTCTATCTTCACCTCCCCGAAGCATCCCTCTGACAGGGTGACCGAGGGCTCATCTAGGAGGCAAAGGTCAAATGTCAAAGGAGCAACAACACATTGAGGTTACTATGTTAGGGAGTTTTTGTCTTTATGCTAAGCTAGCCGCCTGCTTGCCGCAGATTCACATTTAGCGTTACCAACCTGTGCGGTGCGTCAATGTTCTCATCCAACTCTTTGCAACACATGATCATATTTCCTAAAATGTTATTTCTACAACATTTATGACCAAAGCAACTGTGAAGTTGCATCTTTTCATGATTCTTTGATTCTCCTGCAGAAGATTCTATTTTACCTTGACATTCGATAAAGAGCTGCTCCTTTGATTGGCTCTCCTGTGAGGCGTAGACGTTGCTCTCGCAGTCCCAGATGTTGTCTGGGATCTTTCCAGCCGCACAGCTGAAGTTTGTGGTCCAGAGACAATCCGTCGTCGTCGTGTTGACCGACTTCAAACTGCCGCAGTCCAAATCCCGGCAAAGTCTCTCGCCTTCCGTGTTTGTCCAGCCCTCCAAGGAAATGGCACTTATTTTACCTTCCGAGTAAACAACGGGAACGCCGCTGCAGGCCTTGTTGACGGTCAGCGCCATCTTGCTCCAGCCTTAAAATAATATAAGCACACAGGCAGAGGAGGGATACGATTCAGGAGATGCACAAACGTTGCATGCCTTAAGCCTAGTTTATGCTTCTCCGTCGCGTCCTACGCCGTCGACGTGGCGCATTCGTTGAGCATTCGAAGATCTGCGTCGAGGGAACGCGTTGCTCTGCGTTGCTCTGCGTTGCTCTGCGTTGCTCTGCAATTCACCGCCACGCCGCTCTGTGGCTGTGTGGTTTCAGGGGTTATAGCCGAATCCGTGCTTTTTCTTCCGGTCACAGTAAACGATGGCGACCGAGGTGGAGCGGCTGTATTTGCAGTTGGAGCTCATCAATGTTGAACAGCAAATACTTATGTTGCAATTGTTGAAGCGCAGGCGACAGAGAAGACGTTTGCGGAGGTGGTCTGTACGACCACTAAACCGGCCGGAAATCACGTTCTGAGCGGACCAATCACAGCGCTTGCGGTCCGCGTCAACGCGACGCGTAGTTAGGATTTTTTAGAGGCGCGCGTCAGGCTCCGGCGTAGGGGTCTGTGTCGACGGCGTAGCTACGCTGTAGCTTTGCCGTCGACGCGACGGAGAAGCATAAACTAGGCTTTACTTAGCTAACTATGTGATCCTCTACCACTGATAGAGCTAACCCTAACCCTAAGCCTACCACATGTTGGAAATGTCTACAGATTAGACGTAGTTTGACCAAGGTAGGATTAAAGAAGTGATCAATTTGACATACCGGAGCATTGGAGGGCACCAGGGGAGCAGGTGCTGCCCTTAACGTCGATGATACATTCTGCTAAAGACTTGTCCTCTGCAGAACACTGGATTTCTGAAATGGTTCGACTCCCCGCTGCCTTGTCTCCGAAGTAGCCGATCTGATCGACGGCGTGGCCACATCTCAGCTCCCCACAGATGGTGTTTTGTGTGTCTTTATATGCTAGAGCATTGGTGCAAATTGGGAACAATCGGCCTTCATATTGCACCTTCACATTTCCAAAACATTTGTCTCTTGAAGAACTCCATTTGGCCTTGACGCTGCCTGCAACTCAACAAGTCGAGATCTCGAGTTAGAACCCTCAAGTTATTTATGCCATTTGTTCAAAGACAGAGGAATAAACAATTGGGTGTGGGTTTTTTCAACCTAAGACATACAATATGTGTAACGTCTCTAGCTAGAGGGGGTATAACCTCCTAGAGGTAACAACTCTAGCTAGAGTGGTATGACATCCTAGAGGGAACATCTCTAGATAGAGGGGGTATGACCTCCTAGAGGTAACATCTCTAGATAGAGGGGGTATGACCTCCTAGAGGTAACATCTCTAGATAGAGGGGGTATGACCTCCTAGAGGTAACATCTCTAGATAGAGGGGTATGACCTCCTAGAGGTAACATCTCTAGATAGAGGGGGTATGACCTCCTAGAGGTAACATCTCTAGATAGAGGGGGTATGACCTCCTAGAGGTAACATCTCTAGATAGAGGGGGTATGACCTCCTAGAGGTAACATCTCTAGATAGAGGGGTATGACCTCCTAGAGGTAACATCTCTAGATAGAGGGGGTGTCTATAGCATCTAGCTTGAATTGTAGGGCCACTGAGCAAGCTTCTGGTTTTTGAGGATGTTTTTTGGGATGTATTTTTCACATGTGATGGGGCAACTGGTTTTTGATGTAAAAGGATTTGGTGGATGACCAATAGGTTGTTCTTCAGTCCAACTCACGGCAATCCATGACATGTTCAGGTAACTGAAGGATAACATTGGAAATGTCACCTATAGCGGTAAGAATCAACTGCAATTTGAGGCGGAAGGAATCCTCGAGGGATTCAAGATGACCAACCAGGATATACTGGAATGAAATTACATTAAATTACCTGAGCAGACCACATAGGCTGGGTTATGGTCACAGGTCTTGTCATTTTCATCACTCATGACGAAGTTGCACTGGGACAGGTGGGTGGTCTCCTCCGTGGAGTGCATACTTTTGATCACCACCCGACTTCCTTTGGGCTTGGTGGTGGCCGTCAGGACTCGGTTCCCACAGCCCAGGTTTTCACACAGCATCGCCGCCTTCTCCGGTGTCCAGGTATCAGCACACACGCCGCCGCACCGCCCGCCCACACAAACGTTGACATTGCCCCAACACCCATCGGCCAGGTCCACCGTGATGTTTCCTGTCATGGCGAGCAAATTGCAAAATAGGATGATCAGCAGATTTAAACAACCGGTCCAAAGCTTTAGAACACCTCAACTTCTCCAAAGGAAAGACCTTCACTTGTAAGGGTTAATGGTCTTTCTTCCTTTTAATTGCTTTTTTCTTGCCATCATAAAAGAAATAAACGACTTCCTGCAGTACAGTACCGTCCACATGAAGCTTCAGAGGGTGTAGTGACAGTCTGTTCCCACACTGCTTTATACAGACAGGGAACTAAAGGTGAGACACCTGGAGGAGATGTTAGCATCACCTCTCAGGTCTTCATTTACTTGTAGAACAGCTGCAAGTCCTCAAACCATTACATGTTCTCTGAAGTTGGCCTTTTTGTAGAACTCTGAAATGTACATTATTTTTCAGTTTTTGACAATATTAACTTTTTGTTTCCCTTGACCTTTGTTCCATTTCAGGTACTTCACTTGAGCTGCTCACATTTCAAAAACAACTGGAAGAATGGAGTAAGTGTTCTAAAACTTATAAACCGGTAGCGTATATCTAAATAAAACAAATAAAATTGGAGTTTTCAATTAAAAATGTTTAATCCACATTACCTGAGCAGGTCACCGTGGCGATAGTCTGCGTGTGGTTGGATGGCGGCACTTTGCTTCTCTCGCAGTGAAACAGGGATTTGCTGTTGGGCGAGCAGCGGTAAGATTCATTCCAAAGGGGTTTCGGCGTATTCCCGCGAGGGATGAAGGAACGCTGTTGGGCTTTCCCACAATGCATCTGCCGACACACGGCGTCTGCAGACTCCTGGTTCCACGTCCCGTTAGAGCCGGAGAGCCAGTAGGTTTTGCTGCCTTGCTCGATCCCCACCAAGCCCGAACACGACCGATTCCCCTTCAGGAAAACCACCGTGTGCTCTGACGGGGACAGAAAATACTAAATATATGTATGTACTGTATATATACATATATATACATATATGTATATATATGTATATATATATACAAAAATATATATATATATGTATGTATATATGCGCATTTGGAAAACTGTATTCAGAATAATCCTCCCGTCTGGTAATTGGTTGAGTACATTTTTGTGGACTCTCTTAAACTTGCAACGGCTGAACTAGAATCGGGTTCCCTTGAGGATCAGCAACAAAAGGTCAAAGGAACAGGCGCTCACCCTCACAGGTTATTCCCATCGCCTTCGCGGGGGCGTTGTTCTGGTTCCTCGTAAGACACTCGGATATGTGTTTGGCGTCCTTCTCGCATCGTAGCGTCTCTGGCAGGAATTGACCTGAGCCCTGACTGAACCGGTCCAGTTTGATGGGATTTCCTCTCTCCCCGCAGTCCAACAGTCGGCAGATGACGTCCGAGTTGGTGTCGGTCCATCCTTGTTGGGAGACCCTCAGCGATCGGCCCTCCTGCTCGATCTCCACTCGCCCGGCACATCGCCCGGGACCGTCCACCAATCTGACTTTCATACTACCTGCTCCAGCAAGAGAAGTCCAACATGTGAAGCTGCTTTCACACCATGAGCAAAGTCAACGTACAGGCGCGAGTGGCTTGACGCACATTTTCTCCGGGTTGCACGAATGACGCGAGATGCGCGCCGTGAAAAATTCACCTCATTCGCCTCAAGTTGAAATATTTCAACTTTGGCGAAATATTTCAACTTTTTCAATATTTCAAGTTGAAATATTTCAACTTTGGCGAAAAATTTGCCTGATACCAAGTTGCGAAAGCCAATCAGCGTCGAGCTGCTCCTCCGTTGGTGAATCTAACTGCTCTAGTGGAGCTGGAAGAGACATTCAGACGAGAGTGGAAAGTCACCGAGCTGTGTGAGCCTACGGGAGATGTCATGTATAAATATATATATATATATATATATATATATATATATATATATATATATATATATATATATATATAAGCCCCGCCCCCTCTAAGGTGAGAATGACGCCAAATGCCACAAATAATCAAGCGAGTAAAGTTACACGAGCAAGGCATCGTGGTTGGTGTGAAGCTTTACTTTAATCCAGCTGGATTAGTTCATCTCACACATATTTGTTCCACCGTCACGTTAAAGTTCAAACCATCAGGAAGAGGCGATCGCCACACGACTCGTGCCGTATCTCACCTGCACAGACCACATAGGCGCCGAGGGACTCGGCACATGGAAAAGGGGTGTGGCCACGTTTGGCCCTGCAGTGCCACAGCGAGAATTCGTTGCCTGAGCAACGCACGTTGTCCATGATGCCCTCCGCCGTCGGCCTCGGAATTAAACTGAACACCTGGAGGAAAGCCGTAGTGAGTCATTCACACAATGTGGATAGTAGAGGGAACTGGGATGAGATTACCACCATTACTTCTGATATTAATCCAGATACTACGGAATGTTTTGATATTTTCGGTAATAGGCATATCAGCTTTTTTGTCAAAGCTATAAGAGAAAACTCTATATCTGTTGGTTAAACATGAAGCTACAGCCAGAAGATGCTTAGCTTAGCATGAACAGCTAGCCTAGAGGTAAATAGACCTCCATTTAAGAGCTCTGGCAGTAGCTGTTTAGTATATGATTGCTAATATTAGCACACGTCAGATATTATTGTCATTTGAAGCAACTGATATACGATACTCTGCGTTTTCCATTATCCTGTAATTACACCTTGTGGCCACAGAGGCTGCTATTGAGCAAAGCTACATGGGCTAGCATTAAATAAAACATTTATTTTAGAAGTGTTGCCATTCAATTAATAAACATATTTTAGGCAAACAAATGTTTATGTGACATAAAATAAATGCCAGTTAGTTTATTTCCATCAACTAGTTTGGAGAGAATACATTTGAACATTAGAAGACGACGTAGAGTGAGATGTAATAGTTTGTTCACGTATGTTCGGCGTGGAGAAGACTCGGGTCATGTTTGCTTATATTAGCAGACGTCAGATATTATTGTCATTTTTCTGTCTACTTAAAGCGACACTATGTAACAATTCCTACCTTAAAATAACAACTTTTAAAACATGTTGCCTCTACAAAGACTGTTAATATGTGGACGTCTCCTCCTCCATCGGGGTCTGTGGGCTAAAGACCGACTCTGTGACATGTTGTAGCGCCCGGTCCTTGGACCTGCTTCCTGTCATGATGACCAGCGTCACATAGTCCAGTCCACCTCACAGGGGACTTTTTATTGTCTCCGCTACGCGACGTAGAGACAGAGAGACATGCTGCTGTGGAGACCACCAATAACAGACCTTTAGTTTAAAGAACAAAGACGTCTTTAAGAAAGGGACCTGACATTACTGCTGCTGTCATCTGGAGGAGAGAGAAAGTTACAGGGGGCGGAGGAGATTATTATTTAACTCAAACTCTAAAGAGCCATATGTCACCAAAAGAGACACATATGGCTCAGAGCCAGAGGTTCAGACACCTGATCTATCTAACTGGGTATTTACCACACTGAAGTACACGTTACATACCTGAAGGGGGCGCTACAAGGGAAACACTACATAGTGGGCCTTTAAGCAACTTTGTGGCGTTCCTGTATCTAAAGTAGGTGGAGACTCACACTGCCGCAGCCCAGCTCCGAGCAGACCACCTGCGCCTCCCGGGCCGTCCAGGAGGAGGCGCACACGGGCCACCCGCTAAAGTGGACGGCGCCGTAGCAACTGCTGTCTTTATAGTTGTCGTTCATCAGATGCAATACAACATGGTCTGTGAAGAAGACGAGGAGAAGACGAAGGAAACCAATAAACAAGCCAGACAATAAACACAATTCATTTGTAATTAATACAGAAACAAGAAAAATAAAGTTGTTTTTTTATTTATCTTTGGATGTTACATTCTTTAAAATAAATATCAATCTTAAGATTGAACTACTACTAATACTCTTACTTCTTTTATTGATGCATCTGTGTTTATTCTTCTTTACATTTTTTATAAGGAAATAAAATTGTAAACAAGCAGAAGGTGGTCGGGTGAAAGTATTTTAGAAGAAGACGTTATCTCACCATCGAGTTGGAGGTGTGAGAGCTTATTTATATTACTCACTCTTTAGGGAGATGGTTCTTTAAGGAACCCTGGTTTGAAAGATTCTACGTGGAACCAGAAATGGTGCCTTAAAGAACCATTTTAAGGTCCTCTGAGACACCTTTAAAGGTTCTTTAAAGAACTCTTTAATTAAATGGTTCTTTGAAGAACCCTGGTTTGAAAGATTCTACGTGGAACCAGAAATGGTGCCTTAAAGAACCATGTTTTAAAGATCCTCTGAGACACCTTTATAGGTTCTGTGGAGATCTCTTTAAGGAAATGGTTCTTTAAAGAACCCTGGTTTGAAAGGTTCTATACGTGGAACCAGAAATGGTTCTCCTATGGCATCACTCTGAAGAACCCTGTTCGGTTCCAGATGCACCTCCATGTTTCTGAGTGTAGACATATAAATCCATGTGACCGTTTAAACCAAACAGGAAGGTTCTATTGATATCAGGGTTCAGAACCCGAGGGGACCAACACAAAGGTTAAATAATAATAACATCTGAACCCGGTGACAGACGGAGGTTCTCTGGCTGTGGATCGGTTGACGTACCGGAACACGTCAGGTTGGTTCCGCCGTCGTGCTCCTGGTGGCCGGTGCTGGTACCGCAGTTCATCTTCCGGCACCAGGCGTCCAGACGGCCCGCTTTCTCCTTGGCGCTCCAGGGAACCGGGGTCCAGTTCCTTCGCTCCTCTCGGAGCAGCCGCCCGGAGCAGCTGGACGGGTTCCCCTGGATCTGCAGGCGCTTGTGACCTGTGGGGAACCTCCATCAGAACATCTACTAGAACACTACACACAGAACACCAAGGGTTCCTAAATGGTTCTTTAAAAGGCTCTGTGGTTCTACAAAGAACCATCAACTCCTAAAGAACCAACATTTTTATTTCAGGCACCTTTATAGGTTCTTTGAAGAACCCTTTAAGGAAAGGGTTCTCTGAAGAACACTGGGTTGAAAGGTTCTTTGTAGAACCGAAAATGGTGCCCTAAAGAACCTTTTGTTTAAGGTTCTATGAGACACCTTTAGTGGTTCTTTGAAGAACTCTTTAAGGAAATGGATCTTTAGAGAACCCTGGCTTGGTATCACTCTGAAGAACCAGATGGCACCTTCTATTGTGTGTGTGTGTGTGTGTGTGTGTGTGCATGTGTGTGTGTGTGTGTGTTACCTGTGCATAGGACCGCGGCGGGCTTCTCACACAGCGGCGTTGTCATGGTGACACACTGCCACAAGTGGTTGAAACTCTTCATCCCCGAACACTGGACCATCATCGTCTTCGTCTTCCTCTCCTGGAACCCCCTCCAGCCGAGCCACGGCTCCACCGCCGGCTCCGAGGACACGCCGCAGCCCAGGCTCCGGCACAGGAGGTCGGCCTCCACTTGCCCTTAGTGACATCATCATCATCATCATCATCATCATCATCATCATCATCATCATCATCATCATCATCATCATCACAAGAAGAAGTAGAAGAAGACTTGAGAAAAGTTGAGTTCCACGCTGCTTCAGCCTCTCATTAAAGCTGCAAGAGGAACTTTCATTTAGTTTGGTTCTGGCGGCCCCTTGTGGAGGAGAGCGGTAGCCCTGGTTCTGGTTCTGGTTGCCCCCCCCCCCCCCCCACCACCCCTCTTCCTCCACAGGGCCCTAGCAATACGGCCTCCAGCAACAAGAATAACTACATAGAAATATCTCTTCCTTCTCTATTATTATTATTATTATTATTATTATTATTATTATTATTATTATTATTATTATTATTATTATGGGGTGGTGTAGGGGTGGGGGTGGGGTAGGGGGGGGGCACAAGGCTGGAACCGCAGGAGAGAACCACCTGACGTTCTACATAGTAGAGATAAAACTCTACGCCGCTCCACCTCGCCAGCAGCAAAGGAGAATAAATAAAATAAAATAAATGATAATAATAATAAATAATAATGTTATATATATAGATATATATAAGAATAGAATATATATTATATAATATCATTTTTATTTATTCTAATATAATAATAATAAAACATAATAATAATTTAAAATAATATTATATATATTAAATTCTAATATATATATATATATATATACACACACATATATATGTATATATATTCTAATATAATAATAACACAATTAATAAAATGATAATAAAATAAAGCATCATATAATAATATAAATATTATATAATATCATTTGTATTTATTCTAATATAATAATAATAAAACATAATAAATAATTTAAAATCATATTATATATATTAAATTCTAATATATATATATATATATATATATATATATACACACATATATATATATATATTTATAATAATAATAAAAAACAATGACTCAGCTGTATTAATATGTATTTGTTCATCATCATCACCTCTCACCCCAGTTGTCAGCACATCATCATCGTCATGTCCCGTCATAGTACTGCACGTCTCTCTCACACCGCTGGTCCAGGCTGAGTTGAATTTCATCTAGAGGAGCAAAGACGGTGATGACATCATCATCATCATCATCATCATCATCATCATCATCATCATCATCATCGTCATCGTCATAGTTGTGGTTGTCTCTACTCAGGACCGCTGGTATCTCAGTGTGGAGGCGGAGCCTCACGTGAACAGGTGACCTTGTGCAGCGAGTCCCGGCGCCCCCGGCTGACCCCCCAGCCCGGGTGGGGGCAGTCCCACAGGTCGGCCTCGGCTCCGGTGCACTTCAGCTCCAGTGTTTCCAGACCGAGGCCAGGGCGCCAGCCGGCCCCGGCTGGACGCCGTGGGCGATCCGCGCGTGTTCGCCAGTGTTTCCGCCAACGGCCAGCGCCCTCGTGGACGATCCTGATGTAGCTGCCGTCGCCGCGCGCCGCGCAGGCGCCCGCCCAGAAAGATCCGGTTCTCTGCTGGTCACATGACATGAGGGCGTGGTCACATGACATGAGGGCGTGGTCACATGACAGGAGGGCGTGGTCACATGACAGGAGGGCGTGGTCACATGACATGAGGGCGTGGTCACATGACATGAGGGCGCGGTCACATGACATGAGGGCGCGGTCACATGACAGGAGGGCGTGGTCACATGACAGAGGGCGCGGTCACATGACATGAGGGCGTGGTCACATGACATGAGGGCGTGGTCACATGACATGAGGGCGTGGTCACATGACATGAGGGCGTGGTCACATCAAACTTCTCACCACAATTGTTTAACAAATGTTTAATCCCCCATCGTTACTGTTAGCTAAACATATTTAAACTTGTAAATAAAGAAAGGATGCAACACAGAAATGCAAATAGGTCATTTCTGAATGATTTCTAGGAATATATTTTTAAGTATGAAAGAAAAAGAAAAAAAATCTATTTCTCAGTTTCCTTTTTAGTGTGTTGTGTTGTTGTGATTCTCAATTCATTGAGTTTAAAACAAATGAATAAGAATCTTTCATTGCAACCTGTTTGTTAAACATCGCTTTACACCGACAAACGTTATGATGTCACCTCGATATCAAGATTATACACAATATTAATTATTAATAATACAGAGGACGCTAGTCTCCTCTTATGTTTTCTTTAATGATAGATTAGGAAATTGTCTTTTTTAAAGTCTGCGACGCATCCAGACGTCTCCAATCAAACTTATAATTATAATTATATGTTATTATATTATTATTGGGCGTGACGTCAGGATGAGTCTGTCTGCTTAACCTTATTTATATCTTAAATTTTGAAAACTTGATTTGAGAAGAAAAAGGATGAAATATAAACGTGTTTAAACTCCTAATAACTCTTTGATGTTCTTCTCTTTTCATCGGAGCTTTTCAAGAAATGACAAAAAACATTGTTAATCATCTTTTTCTCTTCATTTCCTGCAGCTTCTGTAAACTTTTGAAACATCCCCAGATCACAGAGAGTGGAACCCAAAGAGAACGCAGTAACTTGCCTTGAGCGGCCGGCGCCGTGAGGAAGAGGAGGA
>CM070097.1:23281526-23314026 GCA_036178185.1 Liparis tanakae
CACACACACACACACACACATGTTGACGGTGTCTGTATCGTCTGTATTGACATGTTGGTACATCTCATCACACACACACACAAACACACATGTTGACGGTGTCTGTATCGTCTGTATTGACATGTTGGTACATCTCATCACACACACACACACACACACACACACACACACATGTTGACGGTGTCTGTATCGTCTGTATTGACATGTTGGTACATCTCATCACACACACACACACACACACACACACACACACACACACACACACACACATGTTGACGGTGTCTGTATCGTCTGTATTGACATGTTGGTACATCTCATCACACACACACACACACACATGTTGACGGTGTCTGTATCGTCTGTATTGACATGTTGGTACATCTCATCACACACACACACACACACATGTTGACGGTGTCTGTATCGTCTGTATTGACATGTTGGTACATCTCATCACACACACACACACACACATGTTGACGGTGTCTGTATCGTCTGTATTGACATGTTGGTACATCTCATCACACACACACACACACACATGTTGACGGTGTCTGTATCGTCTGTATTGACATGTTGGTACATCTCATCTCTTCACAGGAAGACCTCCTAAGACCACGTGTTGCACGTACAGCACGGAGCACATGGGACACCGACCCGCTGAGACCACAATGCAGTTCACCGGGTTTCTACATGTCAATCACGGATGGGGAACAGCACATTATTCTCATAATTTGAAATGTAATCAATTTGTGTTGAAATGTATTTATTTCCTTATTTCTGCTGATGATCATTTCGGTGTGAAACCCCAGAAGCTTATAAATCACTGGACAGATATAAAGACAAAGAAACATCCAGATACGTCTGTAGTCCTGGTCACCGTGGATACGTCTGTAGTCCTGGTCACCGTGGATACGTCTGTAGTCCTGGTCACCGTGGAGATGACCTCACGAAGCACGTCTACTCACCACCACCCGACACGTGGAGACGGCACGCAGGCGCACGTCTTCTACTTTAAATATATTCACAGCTCTGCAGGAACGCACGGCTGGTGACGACCAGCTTGGCACTGTCCCCCCCCCCCACACACACACACACACACACACAGACACACACACACACACACACACACAACCTCAATCCACGATACACAAACAGCTGGAGGGCAAAAAATAATGAGAACACATGAACAATTATTATAACAGAAGGATAAAAAACTACCTAATCCCAGTATCCCCATCAATAAGAATCAAGGGGAGGGTTTAATATATATATATATATATATATATATATATATATATATATATATATATAATAATTTATTTAGAATATATGTATATATTTATTCATCTATAAATAAATATATATTTTTAAATGTATTTCTTTATGTATATATAAATATATTTATTTATATATTATAAATAAATGTATATACATATATAAATATATGTATATACATGTCTAAGAATGATATAATATGTATGTGTATATAAATAATTAAATAATGATATATATATATGTGTGTAAATATATATATATATATATATATATATATATATATATATATATATATATATATATATATATATATTTACATGTGTGTGTGTGTTTCATCTACAGGCCAGAATAGGAAAACCAGAACAGCACATGGGTCTGCTGATGTGAGGGATGCTACCTGCAGGTGTTGGCACTGTTCCCTGTTGCCCAGGAAACTGTGCTAAGGTCGCCCGCGCAGGGAAACAACAACAACAAAAACAACAACAACTGGAGACATAAGACAGAGCTCTGCATTGGATTCATAAAACTGAAAACAGTGTTCAGCTTCAGCATCCTCCCCCCGTCTGCACCTCCACGTCCGGCCACAACCTGAGTCTGTGGGCCTCATCATCGCCGTGAGATAAGGCACAAAGCGTGCCGCGAACAGTGGGCCTACGCCGGGACCGGGCCCTGAATGCGTCTCGGGCCCTGAATGCGTCTCGTCTATCTCCACATGGGTGAGAGGTCAGATGACATGAAGGCTACGTCCGTTTTCTGCTCCTGATAATAAACGAGGGACCGCGGCGTCTCCTCTGAGGGCGCTTTATTGCTCGTTAAAATTCAGATTACTTTTGACCCCAATGTCGCCAGAAAACTGACGACTCATCCCGACCGCACGGCGCTCCCCGACGCATCACGGCTCGTGCGTCGCCCGCCCTCGAGAGGAAGGCCGTCTTTCTGTTCTCTGATCCCCGAGAGGCGTCTGACTCCCATCAGCCCGACACGTACTCAGCCTCCTCATCCCGAGCCGGGAGAGAGAGAAACGGATTCATGAAGCAGCTTTTCTATTGAAAGAGAAATGTGAGATTCATGAGGCATACAAAAAAAAGAGAAAAGCTCGTCAGACACTGATGGGGTTGGAGAGGGAGAGAGAGAGGAAAGCAACAACAAGCACAACGAGAGCAGGCAGCCGAGAGGGAGACGACTTCCTGTGAGACGGCGGCGCGGCACGTACGGAGACCCGCCGACGGCGAGGAGACGGCGAGGAGACGGCGAGGAGGCGGCGAGCATCCTCAAAACCACCGCGCCGCGTCGGGCCTCCAGGAAGTGGCTTTGAAGACTCGTGAAATGACTTTGAGATGTTTGTACATCGTCGCTCCTGGGGTCGGTCGGGGGGTCGGGGGTCGTTTCCTCTTGAGTCACTTACTTACTTAGTTACTTAGTTTTTAAGTACTCGGTGAGGTTTAGGAATAAAAGCGTTTTAGCGAGTGCCTTGACTGCCGTTCCTAAAATCCGGAGGTCACGTGACTAAATTAGCATAATGTGGACTCAGACAGCGGCCTCCTCTGTGCTGGTTGGACCGGTCCGACCTCCGGTCTCATCTCCATCAGCGGCTCGGACCGTGGGCCAAGGTGGCGGGCGGGTTCTCGATGAGGGTTCGTATCCCCGGGCGACGACCAGACGGGACTTGACAGATTGCGTCATCGGATATTTCCCCCGGGGAATGTTGAGTGAATATCAGAAAACACACAACCAAATAAAAGCGTCTGCTGGATGTGCTCAGCAGCTGCTTTGCTAACGACTTCCTGTCATCGTGGCGTCGAGCCGCCAGCCGCTGCCCCCTGGTGGCCGACGAGGGAACTGCAGCTTTGAGACGGAGCGGAGCGAGTTCAGACAATCGACTTTCAGAACAAAAACTAAATATGATTCTCATCTCTCCCCCAGACCCACACACACACAGACACACACACACACACACACACACACACACACACACACACACACACACACAATGGGTTCAAGTAGGCTGATGGATGTTGATGGCGGTCCCCAACCAGCAGGCACAATGTCTCCTAGCTTCTGTTAATGTTGCCAGATAGAGCTGAGAGTGATGGACGGCTCTTGTCTCACACACAGACGGTGTGTGTGTGTGTGAGTGTGTGAGTGTGAGTGTGAGTGTGAGTGTGTGTGTCTTACACCTAACACACTCACACACACAGACGGTGTGTGTGTGAGTGTGTGAGTGTGAGTGTGAGTGTGAGTGTGTGTGTCTTACACCTAACACACTCACACACACAGACGGTGTGTGTGTGAGTGTGTGAGTGTGAGTGTGAGTGTGTGTGTCTTACACCTAACACACTCAATTAGATGCACACAACGCCGCCCCTGAAATAGCCGGCTCCTCCACCGACATCTCCTCAGAGCCCAGCGCTCCTCTCTCCTCCTCTCTCCTCTCTCCCTCTCTCCTCTCTCCTCTCTCCTCTCTCCTCTCCTCTCTCCTCTCTCCTCTCTCCTCTCCCCTCTCTCCTGTCCCCTCTCTCCTCTCTCCTCTCTCCTATTTCCTCTCCCCTCTCTCCTCTTTCCTCTCACCTCTCTCCTCTCTCCTCTTTCCTCTCTCCTCTCTCCTCTTTCCTCTCTCCTCTCTCCTCTTTCCTCTCTCTTCGCTCCGCAGCCGGAGCCGACTCCGCTAACGAGGTCCGGCCAGATGGTGCCGACCAGAACGCCAATGAACCGACATGACAGGTACAACGAGACCCGCGTGTGAGTGTGTGTGTGTGTGTGTGTGTGTGTGTGTGTGTGTGTGTATGTGTGGGTGTGTGTCTGACTCTCCGCTCTCCGTCTCCATGACTCTACTTCAGTAGTTTCCTGTAATGAGACACGTGACGGGTCGGTTCTGTTTCTGCGTGGCGAGAGGCGAGAGGGGGGGGGGAGGTGAGAGGGGGGGGGGAGGATCTCTCTCCTCTCGTAGAACTGAGTTCTCTGACGGTTCTCGTGGCGACATGAAGGCCTTCATTGACTGAGAAGATTCAATTTGAAGTTTTACATTGAAGCAAAACAACAAAAACAAAACAACAAAACAACAAAACAACAAAACAACAAAACAACAAAACAACAGCCATCACCTCCCCTCCTGTTTGAAGTCCTCTCTAACCCAGAGTTTACCTGTAGAGTCAGACTGAATGTCCTCTCCTCATTGATCTGTATAATACGTAGCCTCTCTCTCTCTCTCTCCTCTCTCTCTCTAACACCTCCAGGCCGTCGCTCAGCTCGCCGTCTGGGAGCGGCGGCCGTGAGTAACTCGGCCTTCGCCCCGCGGGCGCCGGCCGCCGCGGTCGATGGGATCGATTGCGGCGGCGCCGGTGGAGCGGACAGACGGACAGACGGACAGACGGGCGACGGGGCGCCGAGGTGAACCACGGTCAGCCGTCATGCTCCGGTACACGGGAAGAAACACGGCGACAGCGGTCGACGGAGGCCGAGCGCCGCCCGCCTGTTGCTGCCTGCAGGGCTAGTGCTAACTAGCAGGGCTAGTGCTAACTAGTCATGCTAACTAGTCGTGCTAACTAGCAGGGCTAGTGCTAACTAGTCGTGCTAACTAGCAGGGCTAGTGCTAACTAGTCATGCTAACTAGTTGTGCTAACTAGTCGTGCTAACTAGCAGGGCTAGTGCTAACTAGTCGTGCTAACTAGCAGTGCTTGTGCTAACTAGTCGTGCTAACTAGCAGTGCTAGTGCTCTCTATCAATGCTAATTCTCGCTAACAGTGCTAACTTTCACACGTATGCAACAAAAGAACCTGAACGCCACACCGTCTCACACTGTCGTTTTCTGAGGTCGTAGAAAAGTTCAGAGGAGCGCCGCCGTGAAGGGGAGGAGTCACAGATATGGCCCTATCTTCCTTTAAATGTCCAGAGAAGTACCCGTTGGGCTTTATTCTGAGAGATGCCCGACGGGTGGACGGCGTGTCGTGTTCTCCGTCCGTCTGTCCGTCTGTCCGTCCGGCTGAGCAGCAGCTTGTTCCTCAAAGCCCAGTTCAGGAATCCATCAGATAGAAAAACACCGCGGATCCATCTCCTCAACAACATGAATAAGATATGGACGTCTGTGTGTGTGTGTGTGTGTGTGTGTGTGTGGGGCCCGTGTCACACCGTCTCCGGTAAGCACAGGGCTTCCACGGCGTTGCTGGGTCCCTGGGCGACGCCCCCGATGACGAACAGCATGTTGGCGGCCTGCAGCAGGGCGGAGGAGCAGCGCGCCGTCAGCATGGGCGCCGCGTACTCCCAGCGCCGCTTCACCGGGTTGTAGCTCTCCACCGAGGACAGAGGCGTGGGCTCGTTGCCTGGGGAGGAAGAGGAGCGTGAGGAAGGAGGAAGAGGAGCGAGAGGAAGAGGAGCGAGAGGAAGAGGAGCAAGAGGAAGGAGGAAGAGGAGCGTGAGGAAGGAGGAAGAGGAGCGAGAGGAAGAGGAGCAAGAGGAAGGAGGAAGAGGAGCGAGAGGAAGAGGAGCAAGAGGAAGGAGGAAGAGGAGCGTGAGGAAGGCCGTTGGGTCGGGAGAGAGTCACAGAACGAAGATGAGTTGAGACTCATCGTGTGTTTATAATACTGAGGCTTTAAGTTTTATACGATTCAAGACATTCAATATTAATTAATTCAATATTAAGTTTGATCCAGTTGCCTCAAAACATTCAACGAGAGATTTATGGAAATTCATAGTGGTCACACACACACACACACACACAAACTCAAACACACACACACACACACTCACTCACAAACACACACACACACATAGACACAAACACAAACACACACACACACATAGACACAAACACAAACACACACACACACACACACACACATAGACACAAACACAAACACACACACACACATAGACACAAACACAAACACACACACACACACACACTCACTCACAAACACACTTACACAGTTTGATAACCACTAGAACGCAGTGGACCGTGATGTACCAAGTGCATCATCTTTTCTCTAATATATATATATATATATATATATATATATATACATATGTATGTATTACTTTATATATATGTATATAACATACATATATACTAATATATATATATATATGTATATATAGGTATCTATATTTATATATATGTATATTTATATATATATATATATATATATATATATATATATATTATATATATATATATATAACCACCTGCAGAACTCTCAGATGTTTTTGAAGCCAAATCGTCTGTTTCAAGAAAAACATATTTTCTTGGCGCTCAGGTTATTTATAGAAACTGTTGAAGCCCCTCCCCCCCTCCCCCTCCACCCCTCACCTCGGGTACAAACGCTCCCCGTCATTATACGGCAGCCCGGCGCTAAGTTGTTGCCGTCGCCGTGGAAACGTCTATGACGGGATGGACTGTGAGTGTGTGTGGAAAACCATTATCATCAACACAGGAAGACCACTTCAAAGCAATCTGGGCCAGACACACACACACACACACACACACACACACACACACACACACAGAGAGAGAGAGAAACACAGAGAGAGAGAAACACACACACACACAGAGAAACAACAGGAGAGAGAGAGAAACACACACACAGAGAAATAAAAAACACACAAAGAGAGAGAGAGAAACACAGAGAGAGAGAGAGAGAGAGAAACACACACACACAGACCCACACACTCTCCTCCTGACCTCCCTCTCTCCTCCATCTCTCCATCTTTCCTCCCTCTCTCCTTCTTCCTGTTCCCTATTTCTTACCTCTCTTCTCCCTCTCTCCTCCTGACCTCCCTCTCTCCTCCCTCTCTCCATCTCTCCTCCATAGGCATTCCCTCTGGGTCATATACATGTGTGTATCATGTCCCTAAACGCCTCACCACTCTAATGACACCTGGAATATGCATCAGGCTACTCCAGGTATGCAATACAACCCGACGGGTTAAAATCCCAGTGCACCTGAACACATCGTGTGAGGAGGACCCATCAGCGAATGAGAAGCGTCTTCTGTCACTGACCGTGATGGATGAGACACATAAAAGACCCTGAAGGCATCACCCTAAAAGCAAATATATAAATATATATACTGTATATATATATATATATATATATATATATATATATATATATATATATATATATATATATATATATATATATATATATTGATATATATATGTATAAATTCATATATATATATACATATATATTGTATATATATGTATATATGTGTGTGTGTGTGTATCCCAGTTCAAGTGCACGTGGAGTGAAAGGCGCCTCAAACTTTCTCCGTTTTAACCTTATTTAGATTTTTTTTAAATAAAGGTATAATATATTAATGCTCCAGCTTTATAGAATGCATGAGGTCATTCATATAGTATAATACGTATACATGCAGATGTATCCTCCCTACGTATGCGTGTATTCACAGTGCTGCTGCATTATAGATGCTCGTTGCTCTCTGTGGGTGCATCTATCTTTTATTCCCTTTTATTAAATAGGTCAAAAGGCAGAGGGTTTGGAAATACATGTATAAAGAAACAGTCGGAAATACATCTTATATATATATATATATATATATATATATATATATATATATATATATATATATATATATAAAACAAGCTATGACTCGCAAGCCCAAAATATCTCCGCAGATTACATGGTGAGCCGGACTCACAGCTGACATGTGTAGAAATATATATATATATAAAACATATCCCCATCTTTTCCTCTCTCACACACACACACACACACACACACACACACACACACACACACACATATATACGCATCACACACACACACTCACGCATACATTTTCTTTTCTCTCTCTGTTGTTAGCGGCTGAAATTTTAACTCTCAGCACGACAAAATTGCCATTTTCTCACACGCACACACACACAAACACACACACACACACACACAAACACACACACACACACACACACAACAGATGTCTCTCATGCTGTCGGTCACTGAGGACAGAAACAATAAAACTGTGAATTATGCCGACATGTGTGAAGGAATACGCTTAAATCAATGAATGACTGTGAAGGCTTAGCATGTAATATATATATATATATATATATATATATATATATATATATATATATATATATATACACACATACACATACACACACACACTGATGTGATGTGTGTGATCTGCTGATGCAGGTGCTCTGGATACTAAATCAATAAAAGAAAGTTGTTACTCTATTTTTTATTTGTTCTGGTACTGACATATGTGTGTGTGTGTGTGTGTGTGTGTGTGTGTGTGTGTGTGTGTGTGTGTGAGGGCTGAGGGAGTTCAAACCGAGGTCACAGAGGTCAAACCGAGGTCACAGAGGTCAAACCGAGGTCATAGAGGTCAAACCAAGGTCACAGAGGTCAAGCCAAGGTCACTGGAGGTTTCGATATTTACAGTTAAACTTAAACGCAGCATTATTTTTTCTTCACCCATGAACAATAGAGCATTTATGTGAATAATAAACGCCGTCTGTGAGCAATAAAACATTTAAATATATTGAAGAGGATGTTTTACTGATGGAGGGAAGAGGAGGATCATCAGGACCAAAAGAAGAACAATCAGACGGATTCTATGAATCAGAGAAGGAACCAGGACCTGAACCAGGACCCGATCCAGGACCCGATCCAGGACCCGATCCAGGACCCGATCCCGGACTCGATCCAGGACCCGATCCAGGACCCGATCCCGGACTCGATCCAGGACCTGATCCCTCTAGTGAGGTTTATCCATTAACGGACAAAACATTGGGAATCGATCCCAGGACGACCTCCGTGACCTCCGTGACCTTCGTGACCTTGTGGTTCTGTGGCTCCTCCCCCTCTCTCCTCTCTAACGGACAGAAAGGACACAGGCTGAGAGACAGGGGGAGGGGGGGGGGCTGACCTAGACCCCCGGCGGCGATCACTCTTCCTCCCAGGCACCCGGCCACGAAGTCGGCCCTCTTCTCCCTCATCCGGGACGTCCGGCTGGGTTTGATCCAGATGCCTGAGAGAGGACAGAGGACAGAGGACAGAGGACAGAGGACAGAGGACAGAGGACAGAGGACAGAGGAAACGAGACGCCGTCAGTTCCCCGGAGACAGAGGACAAAGTATTTAAATACATGTTGACGTGCATACAAAATGTGATTCCAAGAACAAAGTGACTCCTGCTGCCACTAGAGGGCCGTGAGATCCAGATCAGCTTATACATCATTTTGTATTCATTCATTTCCAAATTAAACTTTTTGGCTGACATTTTTGTTTCTTTTTTACTAAATAAGTTAAATTAACAAGAACAATGCAGGAGTCAGGAGCTCCAGACCCGATGGACCCTATGAGACGACACGAAGAGGCAGGAGGAAGAACAGTTAGTCATGTGATGGAGAGATGAACATTCATCCTCCAGGAGGGAGGAGAGGAGAGAGGAGAGGAGATCAGTGTATCCTAAACGTCCATAAGGAGAGAGGAGAGGAGAGAGGAGAGGAGAGAGGAGAGAGGAGAGGAGATCAGTGTATCCTAAACGTCCATAAGGAGAGAGGAGAGGAGAGAGGAGAGAGGAGAGGAGAGAGGAGAGGAGATCAGTGTATCCTAAACGTCCATAAGGAGAGAGGAGAGGAGAGAGGAGAGGAGAGAGGAGAGAGGAGAGGAGATCAGTGTATCCTAAACGTCCATAAGGAGAGAGGAGAGGAGAGAGGAGAGAGGAGAGGAGAGAGGAGAGGAGATCAGTGTATCCTAAACGTCCATAAGGAGAGAGGAGAGGAGAGAGGAGAGGAGAGAGGAGAGAGGAGAGGAGATCAGTGTATCTTAAACGTCCATGAGGAGAGAGGAGAGGAGAGAGGAGAGGAGAGAGGAGAGAGGAGAGGAGATCAGTGTATCCTAAACATCCATGAGGAGAGAGGAGAGGAGAGAGGAGAGGAGAGAGGAGAGAGGAGAGGAGATCAGTGTATCCTAAACGTCCATAAGGAGAGAGGAGAGGAGAGGAGAGGAGAGGAGAGGAGAGAGGAGAGAGGAGAGAGGAGAGGAGAGAGGAGAGGAGAGAGGAGAGGAGAGAGGAGAGAGGAGAGGAGAGAGGAGCTCATGGTGAAATAACTTGATCCATCGGTATAATTGAGTTTCCTCTGCACAGCAACGTTTATGGACTGAGCTTCAACACGAGCACCAACAACCAGGGGAAGAGAAACGTGAATATCAATCTGTCTTAGGTTTCATGTGCAGTGGAACAAACACGGAAACACAGAAACAGAAACAGAAACTGATGGGGGGGGGGGGGGGGGGGATCGGTGGCTCAGGTCCCTGAAGTGGTCGTTTCCTCCCCGCTGCAGCTCACGCGTCGTACATCGTGGTTTGTGGACAGCGTGGCTTTTGAAAGGTTACCGGGGGCAACCGAGTGGAAACGAGCCTGGCCTTCCATTGGTTCTCTACGGCGTCTTCCTTTTTGTTTTCATCGAGCTAAACGAACAGGCCTCGTGACTCAGAGCGTCGCCACAGTGGGAGGCGTGGGCAGGGCATATATATATATATATATATATATATATATATATATATATATATGCCATCGATCAGGAGGATCGATGGAGGAGTCTCTGAGGAGGAAAGGTCACGCAGACACAGATACTGAAGGAGCTGTTAGCAAACGAGCCTGCTGCATGAGCTCTCTGTTTAATGAATAGACATGAACTAATCAACAAACACACACACACACACACACACATGTTCACACACACACACACACTCACAAACTCTCTCTCACACACACACACACACACACACACTGGCAGATGAGTCAATCAGTGAACACGACAATGTGTCACGACTGTTTCTGCAAATGTGTCTCCAGACGGCAGCGAAGAGGAGTCAGTTTGAGAGCTGCTCATCTCCTCTCCTCTCCTTTCCTCCTCTCCTCTCCTCTCCTCCTCTCCTCTCCTCTCCTCCTCTCCTCTCCTCTTCTCTTCTCTCCTCTCCTTCTCCTCCTCTCTCTCTCCCTCCTCCTCTCCTCTCCCCTCTTCTCCTCTCCTCTCCTATCCTCTCATCCTCTCCTCTCCTCTCTCCCTCCCTCTCCCTCCTCTCTCTCCTCCTCTCCTCTCTCCCCTCTTCTCCTCTCCTCTCCACTCTCCTCTCCTCTTCTCCTCTTCCCTCTTCTCCTCTCCTCCTCTCTCTCTCCCTCTTCTCCTCCTCCTCTCCTCTCTCCTCTCCTCTTCTCCTCTCCCCTCCTCTCCTCCTCTCCTCCTCTCATCCTCTCCTCTCCTCTCCTCTTCTCCTCTCCTCTCCTCTCCTCTCCTCTTCTCTTCTCTTCTCTTCTCTTCTCTTCTCTTCTCTTCTCTTCTCCTCTCCTCTCCTCTCCTCTCCTCTCCTCTCCTCTCCTCTCCTCTCCTCTCCTCTCCTCTTGTCCCCTTCGTTCTGCTCTCCTGTCCTCTCATCTTGTGTCCTTTCATCTCCTCTCCTCTGTCATTTTGTCTTATCTCCTCTGTCCTTTTGTATCCTATCCTTATTACCTCTAGTTGTCTCTATTTGCCTCTAGTCCTGCTCATGGGTTCAGGGCAGAGAGGAAACTGGAGCTGGTCTGCAGCAGAAGAGCTCTGACTATATCACTCAAAAGAACGATTCAATTCTTCTTAGAGGTGACTCAATTATTATTTAAAACATTGAAATAAATCAATTACAAAACGAAGATATTTATATTTAATTGGTGTAACACAAAATGTAGGAATTCTTTCATTTATTAGATTTATTTAGGTTAGATGGTGTGCATATCAAAACTAAATTAATGTGTTTAATTGGGGACTACCCTTTGCGCATGGGCCAGCTGAATATCACAGGGTGAACACGCTTTCAGGGCTGGTGTAGTGGGTAGCACTGTCGCCTCGCAACGAGAGGGTTGTGGGTTCGATTCCCGGTCATGGTGGTCCTATTGTGTGATTGTATGTCTCTATGTGAGCCCTGGATGGACTGGTGGCCTGTCCAGGTGACCCCCCCCCCCCTTGCCCAATTTTGGCTCCAAAGACCCCAATGAGGTTAAGTGGTACTGAATAGAAGATTTAATTGAATGAATATTGTTATTTTATTTTAGATGTGTTTGATAAAAATGAGTTGGACTAACTCAAATAGATTGTATTGCACTGATGTGCTAAATTTGAGTTGGAGTTGCGTATAATTATTGGATGGAAAACCTGCCAACACTTTAATTGAGTTCATCCAATGAGCCATTTATTTGAGTGTAACCACTACTCTCTCTCTCTCTCTCTCTCTCTCTCTCTCTTTCTTCCTCTCTCTCTCTCCCTCTCTCATCCTCCCTCTCCCTCCCTCTCTCTCTCTCCCACTCCCCCTCTCTCTCTCCCCCCCTCTCTCTCCCTCTCCCCCCCTCTCTCTCTCCGGGGGCCTTCTGGCCGTCGGCCCCGAGAGACGAAGTGAGACTGATTGTGTCGTAAATGGAGATGCATGTGTTCCTCCATCCGTCTGTCGGCTGATCAGAACCTCACAGATGGAGGCGGCGCTCCTTGACCCTCAGATACAGATGGAGAGAACCCTCAGATACAGAGAGAGAGAGAGAGAGAGAGAACCCTGAACTAGAGAAAACCCTAAACTACAGAGAGAGAGAGAGAGAACCCTAAGCTACAGAGAGATGGAGAGAACCCTCAGCTACAGAGGGAGAGAGAGAGAGAGAAAGAGATAACCCTCAGCTACAGAGAGAGAGAGAGAGAAAGAGATAACCCTCAGCTACAGAGAGAGAGAGAGAGAGAGAGAGAGAGAGAACCCTAAACCAGCGATCGCTGCCGTTATCCCCTTCTTTGGCTCCAAAGGTGGGCCGACAATCCTCTCATTGCTGTCGGACACACACACATATACACACACACACACACACAGACACACACACACACACGCGCGTGCTGAGTGGCGGCTGGGCGGACCTGGTGTCTGGTGGTCTCAGCTGGAGGAGAGCACAATGAGTTATTTACAGCTCAGGATCAATCGCTTCCCTTTCTTCTTCCGCCCCCCCAGGTGCTGTCGCCGAGCTCGATAAGACACACACACACACACACAAACACATGCATACACACACACACACACACACACACACACACACACATTGGTACATGTGCACACAACGGCACAAATGAGCAGAAAGGAACGTCGTTCACTCTCTACACACACACACACACACACACACACACACACACACACACACACACACACACAGACATACACACACACACACACCGCCAACAAATACCCAACATCACTCAGGGCATATATATATATATATAGATATATAAAAATAAATACAGACATATATATTTGTGTATATATGAGGATATATATCCATATATATATACACAAATATATACATAAAAGACCCTGAAGGCATCACCCTAAAGGCAAATATATATATATATATATATATATATATATATATATATATATATATATATATATATATATATCAATATATATATATAGCGGTTGGGTTCTTCCACCTCGTCGGTCCAGACTGAAACGAATCAACCTTCATGCAACATAAAATACATCAAATATATAAAATAAGGTGTTTTTCCATGAAGACGTCTGAGTTCAGAGGAGAGCTGGAGGCGGGGTGATGTTCCATGACTTATTTAATTTCTCCAGTTTTAAATATAATTTGAATGAAGCAACAGCTGCACAGCTAACGGCCTCCCATCAGCTGGGGGACGTAGCCGATGTTAGCGGTTTTAATTAGCATGGCCATCGATCCGGTCACAACGGACACCCGGAGGTCCTCTAAGGAATATATACGTCGTTTTCCTTTTTAATGAAAGCCTTGAAAAATCGTCTCTCCTCTCTTTACCTCCAAAGCCTTCAGAGTGCTTCTGTGCTTCTGTATCTGTCTCTGAATGCACAGATTACCACACACACACACACACACACACACTCACACACTCATGAATCTTCTCCAGCTAGCGGCGGTGGCTGCGGTGCCGTGAGATTAATAGCGCTCGCCCATCGATTACTCGGTCGATGCGCTGATCCACGTCTCGGGACAAAGCGCCGCATGTTAAACCGTCGCTGAGGAAGAGTTGATTCATCGCTGAGGAAGAGTTTATCATCACGCGGACTGAGGGTGAAGTTCAGAAGACGCACGGCGGACGGAGAAGATGGATCAGAGAAGATATCACGACTCATGATGGAGGCGGTTCTGGAGAGAGAAACACGGATTGTTACGTTAGCTCCCTACTAGCTAGAGAGAAACACGGATTGTTGCATTAGCTCCCTACTAGCTAGAGAGAAACACGGATTGTTGCGTTAGCTCCCTACTAGCTAGAGAGAAACACGGATTGTTGCGTTAGCTCCCTACTAGCTAGAGAGAAACACGGATTGTTGCGTTAGCTCCCTACTAGCTAGAGAGAAACACGGATTGTTGCATTAGCTCCCTACTAGCTAGAGAGAAACACGGATTGTTGCGTTAGCTCCCTACTAGCTAGAGAGAAACACGGATTGTTGCGTTAGCTCCCTACTAGCTAGAGAGAAACACGGATTGTTGCGTTAGCTCCCTACTAGCTAGAGAGAAACACGGATTGTTGCGTTAGCTCCCTACTAGCTAACCCGCCTCCTCAGTAATCCTTTAACGATTAATGTCCAGTAGGTGGACATGAAGTCAGAGTGGCTTTAATGAGCTCCACATCCCCAGGTCCCTGAACTCCTCACCAACACCTCAATGTTCCCCAGGTCCTTGAACTCCTCACCAACACCTCAACGTTCCCCAGGTCCCTGAACTCTTCACCAACACCTCAACGTTCCCCAGGTCCATGAACTCCTCACCAACACCTCAACGTTCCCCAGGTCCTTGAACTCCTCACTAACACCTCAACGTTCCCAAGGTTCCTCAACGTTCCCCAGATCCCTGAACTCCTCACCAACACCTCAACGTTCCCCAGGTCCCTGAACTCCTCACCAACACCTCAACATTCCCCAGGTCCCTGAACTCCTCACCAACACCTCAACGTTCCCCAGGTCCCTGAACTCCTCACTAACACCTCAACGTTCCCCAGGTCCCTGAACTCCTCACTAACACCTCAACGTTCCTCTCAACGTCTTTTTGCTCCGCTGGTCGGTGAGGATGTAAAATAAAGACGTAAACGAGAGTCCTCTGCTCGACCTTTCACAATGAGAACACGTAGAAATCAATCAGCTGCTGGAGGAGGAGGAGGAGGAGGAGGTGGTTGGCTGTGAATCGGTGGGGAGCGGCTTGTCCTTCAATCAGAGGATCGGCGGGTCGATCCCCGGCTCGTCCGAGACATTTAACCCCCGATAGCTGCTGAGCGTCTTACTGTATTAGAACCGCTTATTAGAACTGAGTTATTAAATGTATAAATCTTGGATTCTAGAAAGACTGGATTGCAGGAAGAGGATGGAACGTAGACGATTAAACTTTAAACTTAAATAAATGATGACGTCAAAACATAAATACTGTTTATATGTTTGTAACTCCAAATAACATCAGAGCAACAATCAGACCTGACAGATGTTCTCCACAGATATTCTCCACAGATGTTCTCCACAGATGTTCTCGAGACGAGATCAAGGATCAGAGGAGCTCCATGTGGGTCACGAGCTTTGCTTTCACCGCCATCGCCACTATCGGGTGGGCGATCAAAGGAGAGAGCGCAGCGCTAACAGGAAGGAGAGATCTCCGTGAGAACATCTCAGAATGGAGCTCAAAGGGGGAACTTCTAAACTAGAGAGAGGATTCAGGTGAAGGCCTTCAGAAGTCTGGCAGCGGGTGACGGGTTTCTCCGTCGTCATGGTATCACGGGTTTGCACGCCGTAGTTATTCTGCAGATATTAACAAACCTAATATCTATTATTCTATCATATAATAATGATGATACTATCATCTTCAGAACAACACGAGGGCCGCGGCTCGCCGGCCCACCCAACGGGCTGAAAGCCAGAGATGGAAATTACATTATTCTCTCTCTCTCTCTCCCTCTTTTTGCCTCCGCTCACCTCTTTCCATCTTTAATACGCTCGCCTGACGGATGAAGGTCAGGCTCATAAAAAGGTTCTTCTATCCGCCGCAAACCAACGTGGATGAATGCTCAATTTTCTTGTGGACCAAAGGCCGGCGGAGACAGACGTCTGACGCATCGGTCCTTTCCGACCAGCACACCCACCCCTCCAAAGGAGATGACGCAATACGTCATCGACAACAACCTTCCAGAAAGAAAACCGATGAAGGCCGTTGAGACCGGACACCTCTGTGAGAAAACGGCCCAAAAGGTTTCCCCGTTACCCCGTGTGGACTGCCTCTCGTACGAGGGCCATCGCCTTCAAACGTGGGCGATCGACACACTCCAAGCACTAGCTCTCTTTTTAAAGCCCAGTACCCTGTGGGAGAGGACTTGGCTGCTACAACCTCTAGTTGTGCGATCATCTCCTCAGAATCCGGACCTAGAACCGTGAGATGTTTGAGAATGACGACATTCGGTTCCATTTCGATGCATTTTATGAGCACAGATCGATAACATGAGTTGTAAATCATGAGGGGAAGCTGTAGTCGGCATATCATGGGATGCTCAGAGAGAGATGAGCAGAACGGTAGAAGTTTCTAAGAAGACTCTGAGAATACTTGGAGAATACTTTGAGAAGTTATTTCACTCAAACAAGACCAAAGTATCCGGCTCCCCCCAAGCCTTTAATGACCCCGGAGTGGACCGGACCTATAATAGGTTCATTGTTCCCTCGGGGCGGATCATAAACCTGTCTCACGTATTCAGACACCGTGACAAGTTTTAAAAGCAGCGAAATGTACCGGCTCACATCCAGAATGAAGAATAAGCCTAAAGAGTCCGATATGAGCAGAATTATAACGTTTCATCACGCTCCGACAATTAGGAGAACAGAGCTTTCTGTTCTATGTAAAATGTTTTTTTAATAGTATTTTCATATTATTATAAATACTTAAAATAATATATATATATAATGTATTAATTATAATTAATCCAGTTTGATTTGAAATCTAACAATGTAAAGTATATATATATATATATATATAGTGTATATATATAATTAAATGATATTTATTATTTATAATTCATTCATATAAGACATTAATACAACTGTTTGCTAATTTAATATATATATATATATATATGTATATATTATATATTGTTATGTTCCGTGAGGGGATGCTGGGTGTTGATTGAAGCGACCACTGGGCCACGTGTTCGGTGCATTGTGGTGAGACTCACTTTGGTTTCAGGCTCCTTTCATCACAAGTGGCTCCTCCATAATTAATCTATTTTCCTCTTCCTGGCTCCAGACACATTTAACCACAGCCAGGCACTAATAATAACAATCAAAGCAGTTGTATGTCATCGTAGATAGATAGATAGAGATATAGATAGATAGATAGATGATAGATAGATGATAGATAGACGATAGATAGATAGATAGATAGATAGATAGATAGATAGATAGATAGATAGATAGATAGATAGATGATAGATGATAGATGATAGATAGATAGATGATAGATAGATGATAGATAGATAGATAGATAGATAGATAGATAGATAGATAGATAGATAGATAGATAGATGATAGATAGATAGATATATAGATAGATGATAGATAGATAGATAGATAGATAGATAGATAGATAGATAGATAGATGATAGATAGATAGATAGATAGATAGATAGATAGATGATAGATAGATAGATGATAGATAGATAGATGATAGATAGATAGATGATAGATAGATAGATAGATAGATGATAGATAGATAGATAGATGATAGATAGATAGATGATAGATAGATAGATAGATAGATAGATGATAGATAGATAGATGATAGATAGATAGATGATAGATAGATAGATGATAGATAGATGATAGATAGACGATAGATAGATAGATAGATAGATAGATAGATAGATAGATAGATGATAGATAGATGATATAGATAGATGATAGATAGATAGATAGATAGATAGATGATAGATAGATAAATAGATAGATAGATAGATAGATGGATGATAGATAGATAGATATATGGATAGATGATGGATGGATAGATGATAAATAGATAGATAGATAGATGATAGATAGATGATAGATAGATAGATAGATAGATAGATAGATGATAGATAGATGATAGATAGATGTTAGATAGATAGATGATAGATAGATAGATGATAGATAGATGATAGATGATAGATAGATAGATGATAGATAGATGATAGATAGACGATAGATAGATAGATAGATAGATAGATAGATAGAGAGATAGATAGATGATAGATAGATAGATAGATAGATAGATAGACAGATGATAGATAGATAGATAGATGATAGATAGATAGATAGATAGATAGATGATAGATAGATAGATGATAGATAGATAGATAGATACATGATAGATAGGTAGATAGATAGATGAGAGTGAGAGAGGAAAAGAGGAAAAGAGAACACATAAGAAGAGGGAGGGCTCCTTTGACAGCTCACAAGCTTCTCTCCTAATCACCAGGCTCTCCGAAGGAACAGAGCCCTGATGTCTTGTGAGCTGATTACCGTGTAATTGTCTGGTAATCAGAGTCGACACGGGGAGCAGACGCAGGGAAACGGGGAGCAGAAATAACTCAGGGGAGAGTGGAATGGTTTGAGGAATTGATTGTGTTTATGGGTTCAATGTATTTATCTGTAGGGCAAGAAAGAACATGGATTAGGGCGGGGTAACCCATCGACATCTGTGCTTTCTACGTGTGCTTTTAGGCGATAGACAAATGTGTATGCAGTTAAAATTGCTTATCAGTAATCATTAATCAACGGGCTGATAAGCTCGGGACAAAACAATTCCTGTTGTTTAAATAATGTGCTTATATTGATCAAGTAGAACGCTTCTGGCATTCATTAAGGCTTTTTACACTCAACCAATTGAAAAGCTGATGTTAAAGCTGTGGAATACATCAACATGTAGAGTAACTCCACCAGGTGGGACTGCAGCCACTGCCTACCCATAAGGCCTCATAAAGGTACTTCTTTTCATCCTTTACTTTCATGCAGTAACCCATCCGCTTATCATCATGACGGTTTCCTCCCAATGAGAAACAAAGTCGCCTCGAGGCTTACGAGAAAACCCACTGGCAAGGTAGGTAGGTAGGTAGGTAGGAAGGTAGGTAGGTAGGTAGGTAGGTAGGTATACAGTAGATAGGTAGATAGGTAGGTATAGATAGATAGATAGATCGGTAGGTGGGAAGGTATAGATAGGTAGATAGGTAGGTAGGTATAGATAGATAGAAAGGTAGGTAGGTAGGAAGGTATAGATAGGTAGATAGGTAGGTAGGTATAGATAGATAGAAAGGTAGGTAGGTAGGAAGATAGGTAGGTAGGTAGGTAGATAGGTAGGTATATATAGATAGATAGATAGATAGATAGAAAGGTAGGTAGGTAATTAGGTAGGTATGTAGGTAGGGAGGTAGGTAGGTATATATAGGTATAGGTAGATTATTCATCCTCAGGGGTACATGTGTGGCCTGTAGTGTGGTCCAGATAGGTAAGTAGATAGATAGGTAGGTATATATATAGATAGAGAGGTAGGTAGGAAGGAAGGTAGATAGTTAGGTATTTATAGATAGGTAGATAGGAAGGAAGGTAGTTAGGTAGGTAGGTAGGTAGGTAGGTAGGGTATAGATAGATAGGTAGGTAGTTAGGTAGGTATGTAGGTAGGGAGGTAGGTAGGTATAGGTAGATTATTCATCCTCAGGGGTGAATGTGTGGCCTGTAGTGCGGTTGTGTCTCTGCTTCCTGTAGAAGTCAGAGGATGAGAGGGTGAATGAAGTGTGACCGGAGCGAGGCCACGGAGGACAGCGGCGAGAGGAAATCGAAAGTTCAAGGATGTGGAAAGCAGCGGAGGGAAAGAAAAGTGGAGACATTTAAAAAGTGAGAGGCCGGGGGGATTGGCTGGTGAGGTGAAAAGAGAGAGAGTGGACTGTGACAGAGAGCCAAGAGCTGAGGGGGAAACGTCCAGGGAGACTCTGGAGACTCTGGAGACCCAACGGGACAGAAGAGAGATGCCCTCTCTGAAGAGGCCCTGAGGGGCGTCTCGTTCAGGGGTCAGAGGGGAGAACACTGGACTTACAGTCCCGTCACAACATAGACTCATAAACAAGACTTAGAGGAACAGAAGCCACGCTGCACACGTTGAGGTTCTTCTTCCATGACCATGTTCGACCCGTAAGTTCCGGTCCTTTCAGGGTCACATGACCGCAGAGAGCAGTCCTCGTCTCTCGTGTCGTCCTTCACTTCCTGTCCCTGTGATGGTCTCCTGGTGGGTCTGCTCACCTGCATTTACCTTCGCCAGGCTGCCCTCCCAGACCCCCCCCCCTCCCATACACACACACACACACATACACACACACACATACACACACACACACCTTGATCTGCTAGAACTCCGTATTATAATTCTTTCTTTCTTTTTTTAAGAAGCAGACCTCAGGTTATTGATAATAACCACACCTGCTGGTGGATAATCGCCTCCACCCGGCCGGGTAGACGTGAAGCTGCCGGTGAACATCAGGTCCCCCCCCCTCCCCCGCTGCTTCCCATCAGCGCTGTGAGTCGATGTGGGGAACATTTAAAATGCAAATCTCTCTGATTAAAGCGTTCCCGGTGCTCATGGAGGATCTGGTAATGAAGCTGCTTCATGAGCGCGAGGCCCCGGGGTCACCGCCTCCATTAAAGAGCGGCGCCGCAGAGCAGCTGCGACGGCGCTCTGGAGACATCGGACCCACCGCCGGCACCACGGCCAGATGACCGGGTCCAGACTCCACCTCTCGGCCTCCGGTATCTTGTTCTACCCGCACCGGACTCTCCGAGGGTCTCTGAGGGAGGCGCTGGGGGGCGTGGCCTCTGGAGGACGCTGTGTTGTTGTGGCTCTGACGACTCGCTCGCGTACCTTTTAGCCGGCTCCCTTGACGATCACCGCGCCTTCGCTCAACCTGCGCCTCGCCATCTGTGACTAGCATCTCATGTCAAGCCCGTTCAGGACGTTAAACAGACCGTGTGTCCGCCTTGCTGCTGCGTCCCCTCGCTGTCGGTTGCTCGGTTACATAAAGATGAACTTTGCTAATCCCCTAAAAAAATCACTTTAAACCGCGATGCACCGCGAGGGACACGCCCCCATCTCCATCTGATTACACGCTGAAACCCATGTGGAGTCTCGGAGGCCAGATGCCTGGCGGAGGACCGTGTTCTGCAGTCACCGTGGTTACGATGTGAAGATAATGTCATGAAATAATAAAGATACAATAGCAGGAATCCTCCTGTGCTCCGCTCGACGCTGTGTTTCAGGGGGCTTTGATCTGCAGCCGTCGCTGCGTATTACCCACAATGCATCTGTTTGACTTTGGTGCAGTAGAGCACGTTCTCCATCGGCATCCCCGTCAGCGTCGATGAGATCCGACTCCACTCGTGCATAATGGTCGTGTTTCAGGAGCGGCTTTATTCACGTGCTCCAGGGGGGCGTGAACCACGTCAACCACGTCAACCACCGTTACCATGGCTGCACACAGCAAGCAGCTTCCAGTTCCCCAAAGCAGCTTTTGTTTATGGTATATGGTATATTACCATAAAATCCCCAAAATACAGATTTTTATTATTTATGGAATGTAATTTGTATCTGTTTACGTCTCAATAACAAGACCACCGGCCTCAGACCACCGTGAGACAACACACACACACACACACACACACACGGCTACCTTGGTCCAGGTCGTACTCCTCCATGGTGTTGACGAAGTGAGGCCTGGAGTAGAAGTTGTGGGGCCCCGGCTGCTGGAGGCCCCCCAGGCTGAAGAGGCTCCGCCCATTGGAGGCGCAGCAGGAGAAGGCCCTGCGGCTCGGGATGCAGGCGTAGCGCGTCCAGCTGCGGGTCTCCAGGTCGAAGGCCTCCAGGGCCGTCACCGGCATCTTCCCCTGGCGCCCGCCTGGAGGGGAGAGGAGGGGTTCATCCACACGACCAACAACAGGTTCATCCACATGACCAATGAACAGGTTCATCCTCATGACCAATGAACAGGTTCATCCACACGACCAAGAACAGGTTCATCCACACGACCAATGAACAGGTTCATCCACATGACCAATGAGCAGGTTCATCCTCATGACCAATGAGCAGGTTCATCCTCATGACCAATGAACAGGTTCATCACATGACCAATGAACAGGTTCATCCACATGACCAATGAACAGGTTCATCCACATGACCAATGAGCAGGTTCATCCTCATGACCAATGAACAGGTTCATCACATGACCAATGAACAGGTTCATCACATGACCAATGAACAGGTTCATCCACATGACCAATGAACAGGTTCATCCACATGACCAATGAACAGGTTCATCACATGACCAATGAACAGGTTCATCACATGACCAATGAACAGGTTCATCCACATGACCAATGAACAGGTTCATCCACATGACCAATGAACAGGTTCATCACATGACCAATGAGCAGGTTCATCCTCATGACCAATGAACAGGTTCATCACATGACCAATGAACAGGTTCATCCACATGACGACCAATGGGTGTCCAGGAACGGGGGGGGGGGGGGGAATGGGGGGCCTACAAGTTGTTTACTTTCACAAATCCTGTAAGCAATTGAACTGAAGTGGTGAAAGAGAGGGAGCGTACAGGAATGTGAATGATGGTGGACGGGCGAGAGAGGGGGAGGGGTGGTGGTGGTGGGGGGGGCATGAGATAAACGGTGTGAACAGTAATGTGGTTGAAGTGAGGAGAAAGCGGAGGAGTGAGAGAAGAGAGAGAGAGCGGGTCAACGGAGTGAGGGAGGAGATCGATGGCAGCGAGAGACACGGAGACACCTGAGTGGGAGGACTCCGAGTGGAGGGGCTCAGCAGGGGCCGCGCTGAAGTGCATTCTGGGAGAGGACGGTTCACGGAGCCGATGTTCATGACGCTAAAGCCAGGGAGTCTCGTGAACATGTGCAGCCATATTGTTACCGGTTACTTCTCTTTTATTCATAAACTATTTGTGGTTTTCTCTTGACTGTAATATCAACAGGGAGACTGTGTACATTGTGTATATTGTGTACATTGTGTACATTGTGTATATTGTGTATATTGTGTATATTGAGTACATTGTTTAGATTGTGTATATTGTGTACATTGTGTACATTATGCATATTGTATATATTGTGTATATTGTGTATCCATCTTGAGGTTTTCCGATAAGCCCGGTATGCAGAGAGGTAATTTCCCATGATGCACCCTGCTGTCAATCCTTTCTAGTGAAGGCGTCAACGAGGACATGCTCTGATCCCTCCCGACAGAACACACAGCAGGAATTATTATATTATATATATATATTTAATTATATATATATATATATATATATATAATTATATAATTATATATATATTATATATAATATATAATTATATTTATATATATATATATATATATATATATATATATATAATTATATATATATATATTAGACCCTGATGAAGGGAACCTGATGACAATGGCTCTCGAGGTCAAACAGCCATCTGGGATGGAAACGGTGGGTGAGAAAACAAAGAGAAACGGGTTGGATCCGGTTGGATCCGGTTGGATCTGGTTGGATCCGGTCCCTCACCCATCATGTAGATCTTGTCTCCCCGGAGGAAGGGCGTGGCCCCGTAGCGCGGCGTGGGCAGCGAGGTCACCGGCTGCCACTGGTCCTTCTCCGCCTCGTAGACCCTCACCAGGCCTGAGGCGTGGTGTCGGCCCCCATGCCGCCCAGGGCGTACACCTTCCCGTCTGCACACACACACACACACACAGGCACACACACACACACGCACACGCACACACACACACACACACAAACACACACACATGTTAAAGGAGCGCGTTACAATCCGCTCGCTTGATGCAACAATGAAGCCGCGACTCGTCGGCTCTGGAGCTCGTTGTGCCCCAAACATCTTGAAACACGCATCAAGTCTGAGGAACCTGCGGGTAGAACCTGGAGAACCAGGAGAACCAGGAGAACTTCTTTCATAAGGACACAAGGAAAAGTGCTGAGCGAGCAGAATACGGGGGGAGAGAAGAGGAGAGGAAGCATGAGAGGAGATGGGAGGAGATGGGAGGAGAGGAGAGGAGATGAGATGGGAGGAGAGGAGAGGAGATGAGATGGGAGGAGAGAAGAGGAGAGGAAGCATGAGAGGAGATGGGAGGAGAGGAGAGGAGATGGGAGGAGAGGAGATGAGATGGGAGGAGAGGAGATGAGAGGAGAGGAGAGAAGAGGAGAGAAGAGGAGATGGATTGATGGGGAGAAGAAGAAGAACTGAGAGAGTCCTGGAGGAAGAGGAAGAGGAAGAGGAGGAGGGGGAGAGTCGTTGACCTGGACAGATGCACAGAGCCGTGACTAAACCAGGAAGAACAGAGCGAGAATGAACCTGTCACTCGGAGCGCCGTGAGGAACCCTCCATCAGGAACACAGAACATAGAACACAGAACATAGAACACAAAACACAGAGCACAGAACTCACAGCACAGAACCGTACTGCAGGGTTCTGGTGTTTCTCCTTTAGAACGCAGCGTTGACGTCCAACAGGTTTGAACCAATCACTGCTAAAAAACACACTGTGTGTGTGTGTGTGTGTGTGTGTGTGTGTGTGTGTGTGTGTGTGTGTGTGTGTGTGTGTGTGTGTCTTTTTGGTTTAATCACGCCCAATCTCTTCCAATTAAAGCGCTCTCTTCTCTGCCGGTCACCCCGGGAGACGCCATGGCAACCGCAGAGCACAACCTACAGACGGCTATTATGGGATGGCGCTCTGTGAGCGGAGATCACTCACAGCCACACGGCGACAACAGGAAGTGGAAACACGGAACAGACACACAACGACACACAATGACGCACAACAGACACACAACAGACACACACTCGTCACTCATCACCTCTATGATGTCACAGCCTCGTGCGTCTGCTTCCTCCATGCCATCTTTCATCTGCTCCCTGTCAGCTTTGCTACTTGCTCTTTACTTTCATCATGTCATCCCCCCCTCCTCATCCCCCCCTTCTCACCCCCCCCTCCTCCACCTTTTTATCTACCATTCAGTTTAATTGATTTCACCGACTCTTGTCACCCTCTTTCTTCTCTTGGATATCATTCTTTTATCTCTCTCTCCCTCTTCTTTCTTCTCTCTCTCTCTTTTCTTTCCCTCTCTCTCTCTCTCTCTCTCTCTCTCTCTCTCTCTCTCTCTTTCCCGTGTCCAGCCCGGTATATTTCCTGCTCCTCTGTGGGAAGCGAGTCTCGTGTCTCTGGGTTTATGTTTTATTTATCTCCGGTTCTCCACAGGATGAAACTAAGTGAAGTTTTGCTTTGAGAACGGATCCTGAGCGTGAAGCTGTGTTCCTGCTGCAGAACATCTCCATGTTCTCCTGAAGGAACCAGAGGAGGAGAACTAAGAACAAATAAATCAACTATCGGTTCATAGTCCTTCTTTACAGAACCGATTCCTTAAAGAGTTCCTCAAAGAACCTCTAAAGGTGCCTCAAAGAACCTTTAAAACATGGTTCTTTTAGGCACTATTTCTTAACCAGGGTTCTCTCAAGAACATTTTCCTTAAAACATTCTTTAAAGAACCTATGAAGGTGTCTCAAAGAACCTTAAAAAATGGTTCTTTAAGGCCCCATTTATGGTTCCACAAAAAAACCTTTAAAACATAGTTCTTTAAGGCCCCATTTATGGTGTCTTAAAGAACCACGTTTTAAAGATTCTTTGAGGCACAATTTCTGGTTCAACAGAGAACCTTTCAAAGTTCTTCTCTCTCTCTCTCTCTCTCTCTCTCTCCTTCCTTTTCTCATACCTAGGCCTAGTGAGATGGGACTGGAGACTCAATGTAACACGCCGCGCGCCCTGACAGTGAAGGCATCACGCCTCCTCCCGAGTTAGGCCACGCCTCCACGTGAACGCCCGGAGCGGCTGGAGATCCAGAGGAACCAGAGCGGCTTCATATTCATACTTTATGTGAAAAATAACATCGACTCGGATGGAGCAGAGGTGGACCGATCCCACCCACACACACACACACACACACACAGAGTGGACTCTGAAGGTCAGTCCAGAAATAGTCAGGGCTTTAAATAGCGTAAGCATGACGTCCTCGTATAGCATGTGGGCGCTGACACCGACCGCAAGAGGCCATCGCCGCGCGCCGCGCTGTTGTCGTGGCAACCAGACCGTCCACAAAGACCCGTGGGTGGAGGCGTCCAGGTGCTCAGGTGTTCAGGTGTTCTGAGAGCGCGGAACGCTTGATGTGTGATGAAAAAAGACTGATTACGCCGCCGGCTGAGAGGTTGTTGTTGTTGTTGTTGTTGTTGTTGTGACGTTCCCTCCTGAGTGAAGGCGGCCGCCTGCTCACTGACCTAAAGGCGGACATTTAGTTTCGGCCTTGTGGAAACACAAAAGTCCCCTCGGTGAACATCTTCCCGAGCGACTCCCCCCCCCGTGACCTTTTGACCTCTGCCGACGGGCCGGTACGCCTTCGGCCCCGAGGACCGCGACGCGTGAAGCGGGAGACGGCGAGCGGCGCCGGCTCTCCGGTCCGTCCTCTCGCTCACGACCTTTCCACGACCTTTACGCCGCCGCGCTCTCCACTTCACGGAACGCACGGCGAAGGCTTTTCTCCTCGCTGCTGACATTTAGGCGTGAAATACATAATTCATGAGGGCGGGGGTGGGGGGTCATATGGTTCAGTTATCTATGAGTAACGTGTGTGAATGACCCGTGGGACAACGGGGACAGCTGCACTTGTGTTAAATCTCATGATTGTGCAAAATACTGATGAAAAATCAATAATTTAATAGTTGAAACAATAATTGAAATTAACTAAAAGTTTGATCACATTTCCCAAATATATTATTTTTACTCTTGCTTTGCTGTGTGCTGCTCTTACAAATAGGTTCTCCCTCTCTCTCTCTCTCTCTCTCTCTCCCTCTGCACACCACACTAATCACATTTCCTGTAAATCCAGTGTTGATTGTGTGTCTGTTATAATTTAGGAGCCTCGCACACAGACGAGCATGCCTCCTGTCTCCTCAGCACCGGGACGAGGACAGGTTTGTTGTTGTTGTTGTTGTTGTTGACAAGCCCCACCGGAGACAATGACACGGTGTACAATTATGATACAGTTGCAGTGGGAGAGTCGCAGAGCAGGAATGTTAACGAGTTCAGTGCTTTACCCCAATGAGAACCCAGTGTGTGTGTGTGTGTTTGTTTGTGTGTGTGTGTGTGTGTGTGTTGTGGAGGCCTGTCCTTGTGGAGGACGTAAAACACAAGTGACGTCTCTGGCTGTCTCCGAGTCCTCTTTCCTCCCCGTCTTGCCCTTGATGACACAAACACACACACACACACACACAGACACACACACACTCACACATACTCACACACACACTCACACACTCACACACACACTCACACACACACACACACACACGTGGCTCTGCAGGCGTGACGGCGTTGCGTCTGCTGCCCGATGACAGCGCGGCGTGGCGAGCCGCTGGCAGCAGGCTTCCTGGCACGGTCCAAAAGGCAGCGCCGCGGCGTCCGCACGCCGTTCTGCAGTCGTGTCGACGGGCCCGCCTCCTCTGACAGAACCAACAGAACCAACAGAACCAACAGAACCGCTGACATCAGCAACTCACGAGACGAGCGGGCGGAATACAAAGTGACCGTTCCAGATGTTAGGGGGAGTCATTCAGCTGAAGTGCCTCCAGTTAGACTCATAAACATCATGAAATGCCCTCTTACTAAATCAACGGAACACGTTCCCCGGGTTTAGAGGACCCGTAGGTGTGCGATGTCATTTCATGATTGGGTAGTTACGCGATGATCAGGTAAGAGTTGGAGTAACAGCCGAATGGTCCCGTCTCTGTCGGCCGGGTCACAGCGTCGCCCCGTAACCAACGGTACCCGGGATCAATAAAGGAATGATTGTTATGAATCCAGCATGATGTGTATCCTGTCCGTCTGGGATAGCCTCAAACACCTGCTAGTATATAGCCTCAAACTCCTGCTAGTAGCCTCAAACACCTGCTAGTATATAGCCTCAAACTCCTGCTAGTAGCCTCAAACACCTGCTAGTATATAGCCTCAAACTCCTGCTAGTAGCCTCAAACACCTGCTAGTATAGCCTCAAACACCTGCTAGTATAGCCTCACACACCTGCTAGTAGCCTCAAACACCTGCTAGTATAGCCTCACACACCTGCTAGTAGCCTCAAACACCTGCTAGTATAGCCTCAAACACCTGCTAGTAGCCTCAAACACCTGCTAGTATAGCCTCAAACACCTGCTAGTATAGCCTCAAACACCTGCTAGTATAGCCTCAAACTCACTCAGTGATCCACACTCTTCTAAGTACCGGGCCCCCTCCACTTAGCCGGTACGGGCTGCGTTGGATGGCGGTCTGCAGGCGCGGCGGCGTCTGTCTCCTCCCAGCGTGATGACGGCGTCACCGAGTCCCAGACGCTCCATTAAGGCACAAACAATGTTTAATTCTGATGATTCAATTAGAGCGCACATGGACTCACACAGTGACGCACAGCGAATCAACCGCACACACACACAGCACAGCGGGACGCCATCACAGGTAGCGTAGACGTGGGAGAGGACACATTATTCTGCATTATGCTGATGTGCTTCTTGACAATGGACCATTAGTGGAGGGCGACACGCTGAGAGGAATTCATTCTGTTTGGGGGGGGGGGGGCATTCGTCAGGAAAGTGTTGTTGGGAAGTCTGAAAGGAACGAGAGTCGTGACGTCCAGCAAATCAAATGTTTCAATGATTCTTTATGGTTTATATCACGTGTCAGAACTCTGTTTTAACACCTCTCGTGACGACTGTAGGAGCACTAAACAAATAATAATAATAATAATAATAATAATAATACAATTACAAATGACTTTGCAAGAGTTGAAGATGTCAACGTTTCACAACAAGTGGAGCCTGTATACCTCCACAATACCTCAGTATTACATACGTAATACCTCTGTAACACCTCTCTAATACCTCCGTATTATCTCTGTAATACATCCAAAATACATATGTATTACCTTTGTAATAGTACCTCTGTAATGCATATGTAATACCTCTGTAATACATATGTAATGCCTCTGTAATACCTCTGTATTACCTCCGTAATACCTCTGTAATACATATGTAATACCTCTGTAATGCCTCTGTAATACCTCTGTAATACCTTGCCGAAATGGACATGTTCGGTTTCACCATCAACCAACAACGTGTATTTTAACCGGTTTATGCGACAAATGAGAATTTAAAAAAGATAAGAGGCTTCTTCCTTCAGGTCCACCTTAAGGAGGCGATGTGCTGCGCCAAGTGGCTGCTGACGGTCCCCTAGGGGCCGTTGAGGGTTATTACGCCTGCATGGAGGCAGTAATCTTGTCGTTAAACGGATAATGTTCTGTTAACAAGGCTCGGCTGCTGCTGAGAGACAAGAATCCACATCAGCTCAGCTGCTTCTCCACGGGGGCGACGTTCACCCCGTCCTGAGGTTCAAAGGATTTAGTGAAGTGAGAGAAGAAGAAAAACAACTTTTATCCTCAAACTCTACAACACTAGTTCACATACAGTCTGGCATCAGTTCCCAATCAAGACCAAGAGCAGAATCTACTGAGACCCAATAAAGATCAGATTGTATTGAGACCCAATCAAGATAAATAAAGTCCAGTGTCCATTCCCAGAGGAGAAGGAGACCCTGAAGAAGTGGTCTCCCAGGACCGACATGAGGACTACAACACCGGGTCCCAGACGCGTCACATGTGCTGGTCCTTTTCTTTAGAGCCACTCAAGACTCTTGAACCAGCCTTTCCCTGTCAGTGGAGATCTCCGCCCTGAAGGTGGCGAGGCCTAGGAGGCTCCAACCAATAGGATCTGCTCAGCTGCAGATAACCCAGACGTATAACTGGTAGAAACGCAGGTAGCTGACATCGCTCCCACGCCGCCACGCGGTACACAATGAGAACACAACAAAGGACCAGCATCCTGGAGGCCTCTCTTCAGACCTCTTCTTATCTCAGGACAGCAGACTTCCTGTGTCACGAAAGTGAACCGATTCCAACGTGTAGGATGATTATATGGCATTTGAATGCAATAATAGGGCCGGGACTGTCTGTCATCGGGGGGGCGGGTGGGCGAGAGCTGCTGCGTATTGAAGGTTGTGGAGTGGGCGGCTCCCGTCACTCAGGCTTCAGGCCGTCTGGCTCCCAGACCCCGAGCACCTGTCACACAGCGGCTCATATCGACTGGAACCACTAATGAAAAAGAGCGTCAACATCTCCCGTCACCAGCCTTACACACAGACGTCCAATTTCACATCAACACAGAGAGTCAGATTGCTTCTGTTGGAGTGGAGGCGGCCCAAGCAGAACACGCCGTGTGAGAGCTGGTCACCGAGTCCCTGAAGGCCTCAGCGTGACCCCGGGGTCATCGGGGGGGAGCGCAGGTCTCCTGACTGATGACTGCAGGTGGTCAACCAACACCCAGGGGAGGGTTCTGTAGGTACCCACAGGAACATGGAGGGGCCTTCTGGAACCCACAATGGTTCTTCAGAGTGATGCCATAGAAGAATAGTTCAAACCAGGGTTCTTTAAAGAACCATTAAAGGTGTCTCAAAGAACCTTAAAAACGGGCTTCTTTGAGGATAACTCCACAAAGAAGCGTGAAGGGAGACGGACCTGCACTCACTTTGTTTATATTTCTTCTTATCTTGCTCTGTACTCAAAGACTTCTCTAAGCTCCTCCCCTTTGGGGGCGTGACCCAGCATGACCTGAGCGGCCATGTTTTACTGAGGTACTTTCTCTCTACTGAGGTTGGACCTTGATTTCTTGATGTCCTCTGTAACCTACAGTATGTGACCTCTGTGACCTCTGTGACCCCTGTGACTGTGACCTCTGTGACCTCTGTGACCTCTGCATCGGCCTCTCAGTGGCCTGGTGGACTGGCGCCCGTTGGAAGGCGACCCGGGTGCCTCTGAGTGGCAGCCGGGGTTTAATTGTCTCACGGGAAGAGGCCGCATTGAGCATTTGTTAACCTTTAATTTGCCCCAGTGGGGGTGCCTTGCTAAAGGGCATATCGGTGGTGTCTGAAGAAAAAAATCCAAAAAGACAAAAAGGCGGGATAACCTTTATCGTGTGTCATCCTCGATGGCGCGTGATTAAAAATGTCACCCCTTCCAAAAAAAAATTATATTTACGCTTCAGAAGAGAGGAAGTAGAGAGGAAGTAGACCCAACGCCCCGCGGCCGTATCCCTCCGCCCGCCGCTCGGATTACGACCGCGTGAAATACTTATCGTCATCTCCTGATTGGTCGAAGGACACAGGAATGTTGACTTTATATTTACTTTACGGCAGATTTGTGGATTTATATTCTAGATAATAAGCACACGGAAAAAACAAAGAATGCAAAGAAATAACGATTTGCTTATGTGATTACTCATTTACTGATGGACATATTTACATATTGATATATATATTATAATATATATATAGTATGTTGTGATCACACCTGTCATCATTGTCAGGTGTATATGTGCCATAATGAGGAAATTATAAAAACATGTTTTAAGGGGAGCAGAAGCTTACGAATAAATAAATACATAAATAAATAAACACAGGGGAATGAAGGGAACCGTGGGTGGTTGAATGGTTGCAGCCAAGTTTTTCATTGTTATTTAGACATAACAAGCAAATAACTATTTCTGTCTCTAATCTGGATCAAAGATGGTCCGTTAGTTACTGAACATAAAAGTTATATTTGTTCCTTCGATCGGATCCCAGAGCTTTATGATTAAAGTTTGCACCCGTAACGTTTCCATTGTCTTCTCACAAATGTTTTGAACGCACCTCCTCAGTGGGAAGGAGAACATTTAGAGGGAGGGGGGGGGGGGGGGGGCAACCGGTGGTAGGGGAGTGGGATGGGAGTGGGCGGGGCCTATTGAGTCTGATAAGAGACCTTACATCACAATCCTCATTAGAGCCGAGACCTCCTGACACACACACAGACAATTACACACACAACTACACAAACATACACAAACACACACAACTACACACAACTACACACACACTCACACAGACAGACAGAAGTAATCCAAGAATGAGCTGCAATCAATAATGAATCTAGCAGACACACACAACACAGCTGCAATCATAGCTC
>CM070097.1:23319026-23324026 GCA_036178185.1 Liparis tanakae
TATATATATATGCACAGACCTGCATACCCTAATACACGCACACACACACATAAGTATTGTGGATGTACCCCCCTCCCACTGTTGCCGACGCCCCCCCCCCATACATCTCCAGATATTATATAAGGGAATGTATTATATGATGTTACAATTATATACATTGTTGAATTTTGCTTAAATCCGTGGACCTGAGGTATATTAATTATTAAGAAACACACACACACACACACACACACACACACACACACTGTCCTCAGTCCACATGTCTGAATCCATTGAAAGAAGATCGATGGAACAATTCCTAAAATCCGCCTTTCAGAGGCGACCTTCACTGCGGTCAGAAGACAGGTGAGGAAGACCACGGTGTCAGAAAATTATAAACTTCATAATTTAGTTAAAAGTGCATCCTCGGGCTGATCCACGTGTTCCACGTGTTCCACGTGTTCCACGTGTTCCACAGCTTTATTCTCTTTGCTCGTGAACCACCAAGAGAGATTCGCTGCATTTGACTAAAAAGTAGATCCACCGTTAAACAAGCCTCTAAATGTAAGAGCAATAACAACGTCTAACGCAACCACTTTGTACAAACTATGCACGTCTGTGTCCGGATGTATTCTATGCTAAGTGGAAATGAAAATGAGATTAAAGAAGAGGCGCAAGTCAGGAAAAAAGCACTCGTGAAATCACATCAGTCACAGAACGCCGTGAGGGATGAATAACGATGAGAGCGGTCGGTGCTGAGGAGAGAACCAGGTGAGGCCCAGGTGGAGGAGAGCCGCCGGGCAGGAAGTGGAGGGGGGAGGGAGGAAGTGGAGGGGAGGGGCAGTGGGAGGGAGGAACTGGAGGGGGGGAGGGAGGAAGTGGAGGGGAGGGGCATTGGGAGGGAGGAAGTGGGGGGGAGGGAGGGAGTGGAGGGGAGGGGCGGTGGGAGGAAGGAAGTGGAGGGGAGGGGCAGTGGGAGGAAGTGGAGGGGAGGGGCGGTGGGAGGGAGGAAGTGGAGGGGAGGGGCAGTGGGAGGGAGGAAGTGGAGGGGATGGGCGGTGGGAGGAAGTGGAGGGGAGGGGCGGTGGGAGGAAGGAAGTGGAGGGGAGCGGCGGTGGGAGGGAGGAAGGGGAGGGGCGGTGGGAGGAAGGAAGTGGAGGGGAGCGGCGGTGGGAGGAAGTGGAGGGGAGGGGCGGTGGGAGGAAGGAAGTGGAGGGGAGGGGCGGTGGGAGGGAGGAACACTTGCATTCTCTCACATGACCACCAGGGGGCGACTCCTCTGAGAGTCCGAGAAGAGAGACAATGACTCCTGAGGCCGCTGTGTTTGTCTGTGTTGAACAACATCAGTAAGATACAAGTGACAGATGTGGTTTGGTACATGGGAACATTCAAATGGCTCAGAGGGAGTCCAAATGAGCCCAAATGAGCCCAAATGAGCCCAAATGAGCCCAAATGAGTCCAAATGAGCCCAAATGAGTCCAAATGAGTCCAAATGAGCCCAAATGAGCCCAAATGAGCCCAAATGAGCCCAAATGAGTCCAAATGAGCCCAAATGAGCCCAAATGAGCCCACATCTCCAGTTTAGAGACCTCTCCTAAATCCTCCGGACTAAAACCTCTAACTTTCCTCTGCTTCACTTTCTCAAAGTCAAACTTGTCATGCAGACTGTTCACATGTTGATCTATGATCTGTTCAAGTAAAACAAAATTCTTTGCATCCTTCCAAGAGATATACATCCTGAACATGCTTCTTCCTTTTACCTCGGCGAACCTACGACTTCTGTTTCTGCTGTGATTCATCTTTATTTACTCTGAACCACATATATATAATAATATGTACACATCTGATCAAAAGCTCAGGTGGGTTTCCTTTATCAGAACACCAACATTCTTCGTGGTGGAGGATACCCACGTTTCAGTCTGGGTGTTATTTCGAGCAGCGGCTCAGAAGATGAGTGTGTTTAAGCGGTTAGCTTGATGATGCTATCTGCACACGGCCCTGCTGTGCTCCGGGTTCTGGGTCTCGGTTGATCTCAGAGATTTCCCCTCCGTGCTTTTACAAAGCTTCTCCTCCCGACTGGATCACAGCACGTTTATCTCATCTTAGCAGGGCGGCTCGTGCTTTTCCTCGGCGTTCCTCTCGCTGCGATGAGTCATCGCTTTGCAGAAAAAAGTCAACAACCTCCACGGGGACTCATATTTATTCCCTCCGTTTTTCACCAAGTGTCCCTTTAGTTCTCCCACTGCATTAATATTATCATCTTCGCCCTCCGGCTTCCAGACAGCTCCCCTCTTCATCCTGAAGAGACCATTGTCCTGTTGTTGTTGTTGTTGTTATTGTTGTTGTTGTCTCGGCCTCAGTTATCGTACAGACCTTGAATCCGGTCACGCTGATTGAATTAGAGCTCATTGTCAGACGAGTATCATCATCCTCAACGCATCGTTATCCGTCCCCCGGGAGACGGACAGACGCTCATCCGTATGCAGAGAGGACGCCTCCGTCAGCTCTCTGTCCGTACGCATGGGGCGAGAGAGGACGGAGAGGATGAAGAGGATGAAGAGGATGAAGAGGATGAAGAGGACGGAGAGGATGAAGAGGACGGAGAGGACGAAGAGGACGGAGAGGATGGAGAGGACGAAGAGGATGAAGAGGATGAAGAGGATGAAGAGGATGAAGAGGACGGAGAGAACGGAGAGAACGGTGAGAACAGAGAGGATGAAGAGGACGGAGAGGAAGGAGAGGAAGGAGAGGATGGAGAGGAAGGAGAGGACGGAGAGGATGAAGAGGACGGAGAGGAAGGAGAGGAAGGAGAGGATGGAGAGGACGGAGAGGACGGAGAGGATGAAGAGGACGGAGAGGAAGGAGAGGAAGGAGAGGATGGAGAGGACGGAGAGGACGGAGAGGATGAAGAGGACGGAGAGGAAGGAGAGGAAGGAGAGGATGGAGAGGACGGAGAGGACGGAGAGGATGGAGAGGACGGAGAGGACGGAGAGGATGAAGAGGACGGAGAGGATGAAGAGGATGAAGAGGACGGAGAGGATGACCCACTCATTGAACACCCACAATGTCAGTGACGGTGTTCAATGAGAGGAGGAGTGGAGAGGACCACCACGGGGACATCTGTAGAAGAAGAAGGGAAGCTGCTCCTTTAACTGGAGGATGCTCTGATGTGAGCAGAGCGGCTCAAACCGCGTCCAATTACAGGAACAAGTCCCTAAACGCACCACGGCCGCTAGCTAACGGAGCCGTGATGTCCACCCGCCGCGTGACCACAAACACACCGCGGGTCAAGAACCAGGGTCCAAGAGGCCTTGCGTGTGTGTGTGTGTGTGTGTGTGTGTGTGTGTGTGTGTGCGTGCGTGTGTGTGTGTGTGTGTGTGTGCTGCCGCTCTTCACAAGATATGTAATGGTGTATAATAACCGAGGGAACACGACGATCTCCACCTCCATCCGGTCAACCGTGGGAGTCGAGCGTTCAGCGAGACGTTCACTGACCCTACGGAAGCTCAGGAATGCAGCACTGCGAGCCTCTTATATATATATATATATATATATATATATATATATATATATATATATATATATATATATATATATATTATATACATATATATTATATATAGTAAATATATATATACATATTATATATATTATATATATATAGTAAAGATATATATATATATATTATATATATAATATATATATACACATATATATATAATATATATATATATATATATTATATATATAAAATGCATCAGCATTCAGAGAAACCTCTTTGTGTACAACAGTAAACACATCTTCCCCCTCCCCCTTAAATAGTCAATACTAAAGCTTTAAAATGTAATATGTGGTTAATAATTGCCTCAGACGCTGCAGACGCTGCAGACGCTGCAGACGCTGCAGACGCTGCAGACGCTGCAGACGCTGCAGACGGCGCCCCCCAGCTGTGACATCATCAAACACTGGGTGTGAGGGCCGTGTGGGCTCAGAGCCGCTGTCGGCTTCCTCCTTCTGTTTATCTCTTCTTCAGTTCTCTCCTTCTCTCTCCTGCAGCCTCTGCCTCCTCTTCCTCTTGAGCACATAAAAGACCCCCCCCCCCCCCCCGAGTGAGCGTTGGATTCGCCAGCGGCCTGGCGGCAGCGAATTTCATGTCGGCCTTGATCTGCAATCTGAAGCCTTGGCGGAGCTTCGGGCGAGGAAGAGGAGGAAGAGGAGGAGGAGGAGGAAGAGGAGGAGGAGGAGGAAGAGGAGGAAGAGGAGCCGCCAACGGCGTCTACGGAGCGTCCTCACACTCCTGGCTTCCAGCATCAGAGGTTCCGGCGCCACCCTTCAGAGTCTTGGTCCAGACGCCCCGTCGGGGAACATGAGCCATGTTCCCCGTGTTCCCCGTGTTCCCCGTGTTCCCCGTCATAAAGGACCTCAGATCTCAGGTCACCGACAGCCGCCTGCGCTCCGTCAGCCTGAGGCCACCTCCTCCTCCTCCTCCACCTCCTCCTCCTCCTCCACCTCCTCCTCCACCTCCTCCTCCTCCTCCACCTCCTCCTCCTCCTCCTCCTCCTCCTCCTCCTCCTCCCTAACTCTCACAGTCTTTGTCAGTGACGGAGGAGAGACCCTCTCAGCCGTCGGAGGCGTCCTTCCTCTCAGAAGGAGGACACAGAGAAACACTTCTATCCTTTCTTTTATCCCTCTTCTTTTATCCCTCTTCTTTTATCCCTCTTTAAGGCGTGGTAGGTGTTGCATAACGCAGCAGACGGAGCTCAGGACGAACATCCAACGGGAGCCACGCCGGGTCAGACAGACGATGCGTTCAGGGTCCGTGATGCTCAGAGGAAAACACACGTCTCTGTATGAGAGGAGGACAGCAGGTTGTACATGGAGCGACGCACCGAGCGAGTTCTGAATGGGCAGAAGATCAGCTTCCAGTGGAACTCTTTTTATTCTCTAAATCCCAGGATGAAGAGGAGCTCTGAGCTCTGAGGGGAAAGGAGACGAGGGGAAAGGAGACAAGGCTGTGATGT
>CM070097.1:23326526-23399026 GCA_036178185.1 Liparis tanakae
TTTAAAGAACCATTTCCCTAAAGAGTTATTCAAAGAACCTATACATGCGTCTCAAAGAATCTTAAAAACATGGTTCCTCAAGGCACCATTTCTGGTTCCACAAAGAACCTTTCAAACCAGATTTCTTTTAAGAACCATTTCCCTAAAATGTTCTTCAAAGAACCCATAAAGGTCTCTAAAAGAACATTACAAAAATGTCTTCAAGGCACCATTTCTGGTTCAAGAGAAACTTTCAAACCAGGGTTCTTTAGAGAACCTTTTCTTTAAAGTGTTCTTCAAAGAACCTATAAAGGGGTCTTAAAGAATCTTAAAATGGTTCTTTAAGGCCCCATTTCTGGTTCCACACAGAACCTTTCAAACCAGGGTTCTCTAAAGAACCATGTCCTTAAAGAGTTCTTAAAGAACCTATAAAGGGGCCTCAAACGAAGACATGGTTCTTCGTAGAACCACAAAGCCTTTAAAGAACCCTCTAAGACCCCTCGTTGTTCTGTGTAGACACATAACCTCCACCTGTTGGTGTTCCTCTCCCCCGCGCTGACCCACAATGCACTGCTCACCTTTCTCCACCGTGGTGACGCCCATGGAGGCCGCCCCCAGGCTGGCGCGGGTCTCCCAGCGGCCCTCGTCGGGGTGGTACATCTCCACGGAGGCGAGCGGCGTCTGCTGCCGGTTCATGCCGCCCAGCACCATCACGCGGGCGCCCAGGGCCACGGCGGAGGCGCCGGCGCGCGCCGTGGGCAGCGGCGGCAGCTGGCTCCACGCCCGGCGCTCCACGTCCAGCACCTCCACGCTGTCCAGGGGGGCGCCCGTCTCGTCGCAGCCCCCCAACACGTAGAGCAGCCCCCCGAGGTAGAGCGGCGTGCTGTACACGCGCCGCTGGGCCATGGGCGGGAAGCGCTCCCAGTACAGCGCCTTCACGGGGCTCACCGCCATCTCCTGCACCGGCATGACCCCGGGACCAGGGGGAGGGGCCACAGCATCACCGGGGGGGGGCTGTACGCAAAGGGTCAGAAACGACCGGAAAGAAACAAGCCGGAACTCAGAGGAGAAGGGATGAAGAGGATGATGAGCAAGAGAGAGAGGGAACGGTGGAGAGAAGAAGGAGGGATGAAGAGGATGATGAGCAAGAGAGAGAGGGAACGGTGGAGAGAAGAAGGAGGGATGAAGAGGATGATGAGCAAGAGAGTGGACCGGAGGAAGAGAGAGAGAAGGATGAGGGGATGAGGCGTCTCGACTCCCTCTCTATCCCGAAGTCTTATTCATCCGACCGTCGGTGTTTCTGCCCTTCAAGCTCCGCCTCCCTCCTCTTCTTCACTGGAGGTTATTTTGGTTAAAGTTTTGGCCTTGAGTAAATTCCTTTGGGGGGGGGGGGGGGGGCTTGAAGAGTCCAAGAGCTTAAATACTTAATCCCACAGAACGGCAGAGTGGGCGGCCTGAGGAGGAGGAGGAGGATCCCGCGGGGAGAAGTCTCCGGATCGGCTGAGCAGCGCCGACCTTCAGCGCCGACCCCCTCGTCCAATCAGAAGTCTCGGTGGCCGATGGCGTCCGGCCGTGAAACAGAGGAGCTCGTCCGGGTCTCCCTCTCCGCTCTGTAACCGCGGTGACGGAGCTTACGCTCAAATAAATGAACTAAAGTCCTTAAATTAAAACTCTCCGGGGTTTTAATAACTACAGTCGGCCTCCAGGAAAGACTTTTCTTCGCTTAATTAAACCACGACTCCAAATCCCCCGAGAGCCGCTCCACGACGGCGCTGTCAGGGGGGGGGGGGGGCGGGGGGTGAAGCTCCCTCGGCGGGGTCCGACCTGGAGGAAGAGACGGCAGCGTTACATGGAGGAGGAGAGGAGGAGATTAAAGGTTCATCAGAGGAGAGGAGAAGTGTAAAGTCAGAATGTATTTCACTGGAAGAACTCACATCATCCATCATCTACTACACAACACAACACACACAACACTAACTACACAACACAACACCACGACATCATCACTCACCATTACAAACAGGACACCACTCGTCTTATTGATCATTCATCTTGATTCATTTTATTTGTTTATTTTTTGCCTGGAAACTAATTTAATTCAACGTCCATTCATACACTCATACATATACATATGCCTTCATCCATGTGTTTTGTTTCTTTAAATAAAAAATGTAATAAAATATTTTTTTTAAAGCTCACATGTACATATGTATTTTTATTTATTTATTTATAATTGTTCTCAATACTCTGACTTTATGATGTTGTGTCTATTGTTTCGTCGTCCTCTAGGTGTTATGTCTCTGTATTGTCTTTTGTCTTATAATTAAAAAAATAATAATAATTGAAGAAAAAAATAAAAATAAAAGCGGAGATGAGACGGAATGCTGAGTCATGATAGCTCTGACTCGATGTGACTCCATGTGACGCGGCGCTTAAAGTCATCGTCTCGTTTCTTAACAACACGATTGGAGCGAGGGAGGGAAGCGTCCCGGTATCCGCTACCTGAACGACACCGACGACGACAACGACTCCCGAGTCGCACGTCGGGGTCGCCAGACTGTCACACGCCGTCTCGGGGCTGAATGAGGAGCAGCGGCGCCGTCCAATCACAGCGTCCCGCTGACATCCACACAAACACGACGGAGGTCAAAGGGTCGGGAAGACTTGAAGCTCCGTAATCGTGCAGACGGCGAGAAACCGTTGAACCATTTGAGCCGTAACCCGACAGGAAGGTGAAGAACAACGCCGTCGTGGAGCTGTGTTCACGGCAATAAAACGAATATATTACGAGTTGTGTTACGACGTGTTTAACTCGATTCCTCCTCTGCTGTCCACACGATTTATTCTGTATTTACAGGATGAAGATTATATATTATATATTCATAATTAATGAAGCCATCTCCAGAAGGACACGCTGACCTCTAACAGAGACGATGAGGATGACCTCAGAGAGGCTGAAAAAGGGCCAGAACTGCAGTTCACTGAACGGCCACTTGAGGCTGTCTCCAAAACGTCAATGCCGTCAATGAACGCGACAGTCAGAGGAGGTAGGCCTACTCGCGGTTATGTGATCCCATGTGTTGATCTCATGGGAAACGTTTACTACTGACTGTACAGCGTCGTTACTCGTGGGGGAGGAAACACGTGCCAATCATTCTTTAGTTCATTGGCCTGTTAGCATGCTAACGAGATGTTAGCATGCTAGGTAGCTAACTAGCTCTGACTGTGAGTTAGTCATAACCTGGTCGGGCGATGTCGTTGTCTGGTGAGCGTTCTAACGGCTGCTCGGTGGGTCGGGCTGACGATGATACGTCCCACGATCCTTGAATCCATCTCCAGCTCCCCGTTGTCAGCGAGTGGGCGGAGTGAAGCGACGCCGCCGCGGCAAATCAAAGACGTGAGACTGAGAGGGGAAATGTATTTATAGCTCAGCGGGATGCAGTAATCCCTCGTGACGAGTCCCATGTGGGCGGAACACCGAAACAAAAGGCGTATATATATATATATATATATATATATATATATATATATATATATATATATAATGTGTATAATAGTATAATATACATAATGTGATCCAGGCGGTGCAGGAACGCTCTGCTGCTGCCGGCCACCGCGTGGCTCCCCCAGACCCCCCTCCTCCTGAGCCCGGTCCCCCAGACCCCCTCCTCCTGAGCCCGGTCCCCCAGACCCCCCTCCTCCTGAGCCCGGTCCCCAGACCCCCTCCTCCTGAGCCGGTCCCCAGACCCCCTCCTCCTGAGCCCGATCCCCCAGACCCCCTCTTCCAGAGCCCGGTCCCCAGAACCCCTCCTCCTGAGCCCGGTCCCCCAGACCCCCCTCCTCCTGAGCCCGCTCCCCCAGACCCCCTCCTCCTGAGCCCGGTCCCCCAGACCCCCTCCTCCTGAGCCCGGTCCCCCAGACCCCCCTCTTCCAGAGCCCGGTCCCCAGAACCCCTCTTCCAGAGCCCGGTCCCCAGAACCCCTCCTCCTGAGCCCGGTCCCCCAGACCCCCCTCTTCCAGAGCCCGGTCCCCCAGACCCCCCTCTTCCAGAGCCCGGTCCCCAGAACCCCTCCTCCTGAGCCCGGTCCCCCAGACCCCCCTCTTCCAGAGCCCGGTCCCCCAGACCCCCCTCTTCCAGAGCCCGGTCCCCAGAACCCCTCCTCCTGAGCCCGATCCCCCAGCTGCCACAGAAGTCTTGCTATAAATGTTCAGTGTGTTTTTAGAGAGAAGGGAAGATGAATTGTTGGTATGCTTAATGAAGTTATTGATATTAATAATACAATTAACTTTCTTGTGATATCTTGAAGCATCTTATGTTGTTTTTTTCGGTTCATTTTGTCAATCATTGATCACCATGGCGATGGTGAAAGACAATTAGTTTGAGTGTTTCTGACTGATGATGAGTTCTGCTTCCCAGCGGAGCGCCGCTGCCAGGTGGCTTTGAGGTGGCTTTGATGTCATCGCAACGCTGAGCCTCGTGCTCAGTGACAGTATCAGGATTCTGCCGCCAGCGAACTCCAAAAGAAGAGAAAATATTCCCGTCAGCTTGGAAACAGGAAGGTGACGTCTGGTTGATGAATCGAACCCAGAGCGTGTCGTTTCCTAAACGCCGTGCGCCCTCAGAGACACGCGTCCTTCCTCATGACTTCCACGAGTCAGAGGCGTTGGCACACATGGAAACTCAAGATTATGCAAATGTCTCCCAGCGGGTGACTGGAGGCTGAAGACGGCGTGTCGACGTGAGGAGCGCTGCACGCCGTCTCAGGACCTAATGGAGCCGTTTGACTCTAAACTTCCAGTCGGCTGAAGAGTACACGGCGTTCCTCCAGCGCTCAGCCGCTCGTCATCATCAGCTCGTCTTCATCATCCTCTCCGGTTATGGGTTTTTTCAGAGCGTGCAACATATTTAAGATAATGAGTGCGACCCCCCAGGGTGCTCCGCCCCTTCTCCCGACGGTGCTAAGGGAACACGGAGAACGTTTACAGCTGTTTTCTGGGTCCTGAACCCTTACTCTTCCTTCACTTTGGTGAAAGGTTTTTACAGAGAGGACCAATGCGATGCATTATTAACTCGGAGACCTGCAGTTCGGCTGGAAGAAGAAGCGGACGAGATCAAAGCCAAACTGGCAGAACGGGGACGGCGAGCGGACCGAGGAGTAATTGACGTGTTTCAAACGTTGAGCGGATGTTAGGCGGAGGCCGAGCCGTCGTTATCCATCTGGGCTCGTCTTTTAAAAGAGTCTGAGCGATACTCCCCCCCACTGAAGACCCGCTAACGCATAGAGCCGCTAACGAATAGACCCACTAAATCATAGACCCGCTAACACATAGAGCCGCTAACACATAGACCCGCTAACGCATAGACCCGCTAACACATAGACCCGCTAACACATAGACCCGCTAACACATAGACCCGCTAACGCATAGAGCCGCTAACGAATAGACCCACTAAAGCATAGACCCGCTAACGCATAGACCCGCTAATGAATAGACCCGCTGAAAGACATTTGCTTTGACAGATGATGATGTGTCCTACATCATCATCATGGAGACAACAGCAGAGAGCAGCTGGAGACACGTCAACAAGTTCATCTGGTTTACCGGCTGATTCACAACAAGCACCACAGCCGCATGTCGCCCTCATCAGGACAGGAACAACAGCCGATGTCTCCGGGGGACCCGGTCCCCGGTCCGCCTGCAGGCCACGGTGTGTATCGATTAAGCATTAGGACTATTCAAACCCAATGACTCCATCAATACATTGTAGAGACAATGAGCAGCGAGAGAGTCACCCTCAGTGTTCACCAGAGAGCTCTCACATGGATTATTCTAAGCTTTTACAAACAGCTTGGTTTTCATCCCACGGCACTGAAGTAACGAGTCAACGGAGCTTCTGGTGAACCGTGAGTCAGCAAGATAATAACCACGGAAACAAGGTCCGGCGTGAGGGTTGAGCCGCGGTAACTCCTGTTGGCAGTATTAAGTATTGCTTTCTGTCTTTGCATTTGATTATAGTTTGTTTGTAGAGTTGAAATATTGTACATGAGAACATTTCTCTAATATTTTAACGTAACCCCATTTAATTTGACACAAAAAAGTATAGGATTTTATTTTTTCTCCAGGGGCCACATTAAATGACGTAGCGGGCCGGATTTGGCCCCCGAGCCTCGTGTTTGACACCTGTGCCTTAGAAGCTCCTCGAACATGTTGTTAAACTCTCTTTGCATTTGATTGTTTATTTGAGTGTAGACATATTGTACATATGAAAATGTTTCTAATATTACAGCATAAATCCATTGCATTTTAAACCTTCAAAATAAAAGCACTGGAAATATTTCTTAAATTTCTTTAAGAAAAGGGGATCATGTGTCTTCCAAGCCGTCAGGGGCCTCATGAAATGATGCGGCGGATTTGGCCCGCGGGCCTTGAGTTTGACACCTGTGGTCCAAGTGATGGAGGATGGCGGCTGAGGGAGCGAGCAGACGGGTAATGATGGATTATAATTGCTTGATATCATAAAGCTCCGGCCAACAATGCTCCCAGAGGTCTGATTGCTATCCTTGTGTATCACTCAAGTCCTCAGATTTAATTTCCTCGCATTGTAATGGGCGTCAGGGAGAATCTCTCATGACTCACAATGACTTGAATATAAATCACAGTGACGTCATGACACTGTGAACTCTCTTCTTTCAGGCGCTGAGCCTCAAACCGAAGACGAACGCCTCGTGTCCGTTCACAGTCGAGTGTTGTTGCAGCCCGGAGGGGGCGTCGGCTTCCTGTCACTTTAAATCAGTAAAAAAGGAAGTGAAAGAACGATGTTTGTGGATAAGGAAATCACTCACGCAGCAGTGGAGGCTACTTCTATATGTGTTTTTCACAATAAAAACTTTGAAGTGAAAACATCCAATCACACCTCTTCAAACTCACCCACGATTACAGAGTTGAGAAAAGTAAAAACATCTTGCAGCTAAAATCAATCCAGTCGAGTTGGGATGAATTACGCAACTAAATTCAAAATATAACATATAAGCTCCGCCCCCAAAGCATACCACCAATCATGATGTATAGAAGAAGACTTGAAACTAGAGACAGACATAAACTCATGTTTACAACGTTTACTGAGGGAATACATCAAGAGAAGTAGAGTCACTAGAGAGACTTCTATACAACCAGAGGAGCCCCCTGGTGGACACGAGAGAGAATGCAGCTTTAACATATGAAGCATAGACTTCTATGTGTGTTTGTGTTGCCTTCTCAACGCTCAGAGATGGAGAGATGGAGAGGTGGAGAGATGGAGTGCAACGAGGCGGAGGAGGAACAGCAGAAGACTTTCTCAATTCCCTCTTTGGCGTTTCATCGTGAAACTGAAAGTCCAAAAACCCAAATAGTAAAAGACAAATTTCCCCTCTTCCCCTCGTCCCCTTCTATCCTACTTTCCTTGTCCCCTCCTCTCCTCCTCCTCCCCTCCTCTTCGCAGCTTGTCGCATCCGCAAATTCAGCCTTTAAGTTTGAAGCCGCTTGTCCTCCATAATTTAAACCTGACATTGTGCTCTTCTCGTCCTCCTCTCCTTCATCTCCTCCTCCTCCCCCCCTCCTCTCCCTCGGTTCCTCACTCCCTCCTTGATGTTTCCTCCTCTTCTCTCCTTTCCTATCAGCTCCAGCTCCGCGGTGCGTTGCATGTCTCTGATGTGTAACTTCAGGTCTCCTCCGTGGTCGAGTTTTATCTTCGCCTCTTGTTTTTGTTTTTCTGCCGAGTCAGCGCCGCGGCTTCAATCCGGGCGTCTTGTGAAACACCGAAGCTTCAGACCGAGGAGAACCGCAGCCTCGTTTCCTCCTGGTTGCCATCAATCGTCTCGACTATGTATCGCAATTAAATGCAACCGGACGAAATAATCTAATTAAGAGGCAGTTAGCGGGAAATGTCTCCGCGAACACGAATTACAGCATGAAGCTGTAAATATGGAATTAACGGCCACGCCACATTAAAGCCAACAACTACACGTCTCAATGGGACGTGTGCATTAGATATATGATGTCGCAGTCATGTACACAGTGTAGCTGGGAGTAAATGAAATATTGATGTACTATATATTTATATATATACTATATAGTATATATAAATAGACATACATATATATATATATATATATATATATATATATATATATATATATATAATATAAATGTAAATAAACACATTTATAATATATATATATGTATAATATAAAGATATATATATATATATATATATATATATATATTTATATATAAATAGATATGTATATTATATATAATATATATTGTATAATACATATTTATATATACATATATATATATATATATATATATATATATATATATATATATATATAATAAAAGCCTCAGGCTTTTATTGTGAAAGGTGAGGACAGTTTTGCCCTGTCTTCGTCAATGCTGTAGACAGCGATACATTTTTGCCGTGTTTACTTTTTTAAGCACACCAGTTAAATATATAAATAAAAAATCTAAAGTTGAGCTGTTGAATACCCGACGCTGCAGATTACATCTTGAGCTCCTTGTGGAGTGTGTGAGGGAGGAGAGGAGGAGAGGAGGAGACGCCTGAGGAGGTCATCAGGCAAACACACACTCATGAGCATGAGAGGAGATCTAATGGCATGTTGTACTCACAGGGACGTTCATCCCAAAGCACCCGCAGCCGCTCGGGGGCCGGAGCCCTGGTGTCAGAGACGGCTCCATTAAAGATTTACATTCCGTTTCTTTTCCTACGACAACTCGATCCTTCAGTGTGTGTGTGCTCCTCTTTGGTGGGGCTGAGTCCTCCCGGGCTGCTGGCCTCAAAGTGATGTTCCACAGAATGAGATGGGCAGAATTTCACAGGGGCCCGTCTGTGTGTGCGCGTGAGTGTGTGTGTTTCTATATCCCGGTGGGGTCCACCATCTGGCATATCACACAACCCGTGGGGACCAATTCCCTCATAGGGTCTATGATACAAATTTGTGTGTGGTGTGTATCCGTGTGTGTGTGCGTGTGTGTGTGTGTAGCCAGAGAAGCCTCAGTAGAAGATAAAGAGGTTTGTATTGTCATTATTGTTACACAACACTCTCCTGTGGATGAAGTGTACTTTGTGTACTCCACACATCCCTGGATGCCATCAAATCCCATGTGTCACAGGAGGAGTTGAAATTACCCACAAGCCCCGAGGCAGCGGGCCGTGACAGTGATTTCCATCAAGGCTCGTCAAGGCGATGAAGACGTCGGTATCTGTTCTTCACCGTGCCGGAGACGTGTTGTGTTCACTGTCGGGGGAAGTGAAGGCATCACGGAGCTAATGCCCGTCTCCTCCTGCAGCGACAGGACTGTCACACGGAGGAGCTGGGTGCTGCCGTCTGTGCACACACACACACACACACACACACACACACACACAGATACACACAGACACACACACACAGATACACACAGACACACACACACAGATACACACAGACACACACAAACACAGATACACACAGACACACACACACACACAGCTACACACACACACACACACACACACACACACACAGATACACACACAGAGATACACACAGAGAGATACACATAGACACACACACAGATACACATAGAGAGATACACACAGATACACACACACACATACACACAGATAGATACACACAGATACACACACACACTCACACACACATGAAGGTGCCATCTGGAACCCAACATGGTCTTTAGAGTGATGCCATAGAACCTTTCTAACCAGGGTTCTCTAAAAAAACTATGTCCTGAAAGAGTTCTTCAAGGAACCTATAAAGGTGTCTCATAGAACCTTAAAGATTGTTCTTTAAGGCACCATTTATGGTTCTACAAAGAACCTTTCAAACCAGGGTTCTTTATAGATCCATTTCCTTATTCAAAGAACCTATAAAGGTGTCTCAAAGAACCTTAAAGATTGTTCTTTAAGGCACCATTTATGGTTCCACAAAGAACCTTTCAAACCAGGGTTCTTTATAGATCCATTTCCTTATTCAAAGAACCTATAAAGGTGTCTCAAAGAACCTTCTGAAAATGGTTCTTTAAGGCACCATTTATGGTTCCACAAAGAACCTTTAAAGGTGCCTCAAACGAAGAAACCATTTTCCAGTCGGTGATGGTTCTGCGTAGAACCATAAATCCTTTGAAGGAGCCCCCCCCCTCACAGAGGATGTAAACTGCATTACAGACTCTGGGATTATTTCCCGCGGGTGGAGCGCGTGGCGTGGACCGTTAATCCCTCGGAGCTGCTGGATTGACTCGGTAACCCCGTAACCACGCGGCGGTTTGAGAACACGCCATCCCAGAGACGCCATCCCTCCGGTTCTGATCCGCAGAATGACAATAAGAAGCTTTGAAGCGACATTGTGACACGGAGCTGATGCCCACAGCGGGAGTGCCGCAATGCAGTCTGGGTAATAATAGAAAAGGGCCTTTATGTGTTGGATAAAAGGCGGGTCTCCTGATCATGGGAGCTGCCTACAAGAAAAATGAAAAAGAAAAGTGGCAGCTCCTAAACTTCCTCTCAGGAGAAGCCAAGATGGCAATTTATCTGACAAGAAAATCCTGGTTGGAAAACAGAGAGGGGACGGAGGCCGGGGCAGTGTGGCTCTGCAACATCAGAGCCAGACTCTGGCTGGAGTTCAGGTTTTACAAACACATTGGAGACCTGGATGCTTTTAAACAGAGGTGGTGTTTTAATGGTATTGTTTGCTCGGTGGTGGAGGAGGAGCTGGTGTTTACGCCACCTTTTATTCGGTAAAAACATGTTATATTTTTGTTTCAATATTGTTGTTTTTGTTTTGAATTTGATTTTAAACAGCCTGATTTTTAAAAACACTCTATTTTTAAAGAAATGTATAAATAAGTTGTAAAGATAAGAAGATGCAAAATAAAGTGTTTTTCAAAAATCTAAAAAAATCTCTCTCTCTCTCTCTCTCTCTCTCTCTCTGTCTCTCTCTTGTGACAGCTGACGGAAAACGGAACAACTAGAACAACTAGAACTAGAACAACTAGAACAACACACACACACATATACACAAACACACACACAACGACATAATGACAATGCTTGACTGGATTAATTGGGACAATCCCTTCCTGCCGCAGCTGTGAGCTCCATAATTATCATAATGAATATACACACACATACATGTATATATATATATATATATATATATATATATATATATATATATATATATATATATATATATACGTATATATATGTATATATATATATGCAATGGAACCATTTCTGTGAAGAGCAGGAAGTCCTTTGAATTCAAGACGACGAGTGATATTCACATTATTGTTGACCCTTGACCTTTAATCTCTACTGAACACGTGACGGACAGCGGCTGTCACTCACTGGACCGTACCACCCTGAGGGGTGAGGAAGAAGAAGAAGAAGAAGAAGAAGAAGAAGAAGAAGAAGAAGAAGAAGAAGAAGAAGAAGAAGAAGAAGAAGAAGAAGAAGAAGAAGAAGAAGAAGAAGAAGAAGAAGAAGAAGAAGAAGAAGAAGAAGAAGAAGAAGAAGAAGAAGAGCGGACTGTTTTCCTTCCCCTGGCAGACGGTTGCCTGGAAACAGGAATCAAACAAGTACGAGAAATGAAGAGGAGGAGACGGGGTGAGGAGGAGGAGAAGGGGTGAGAAGGAAGAGAAGGGGGGAGGAGGAGAAGAAGGGGTGAGGAGGAGGAGAAAGGGTGAGGAGAAGGGGTGAGGAGGAGGAGGAGAAAGGGTGAGGAGGAGGAGAAGGGGTGAGGAGGAGGAGAAAGGGTGAGGAAGAGGAGCAGGGGTGAGGAGGAGGAGACGGGTGAGGAGGAAGAGAAGGGGTGAGGAGAAGGAGAAGGGGTGAGGAGAAGGGGTGAGGAGGAGGAGAAGGGGTGAGGAGGAGGAGAAGGGGTGAGGAGAAGGGTGAGGAGGAGGAGAAGGGGTGAGGAAAAGGGGTGAGGAGGAGGAGAAGGGGTGAGGAGAAGGAGAAGAGAATTCCCTTGCACCAAGAGTCACAATGCCCTACCCTCCTCCTCCCCCTCTACTCCCTCCTCCTCCTCCCCCTCTACTCCCTCCTCCTCCCTCCACACACACATCAGTTTCCCAGCAGATGTTTCTTTCTTCCTTAAAAAAGATGTAAAGCTGAATTAAAAGAACAAGCAGCCGAGGGAAGGAGGGAGGGAGAGAGAGAGGGAGAGAGAGGGAAGGAATTAAGGAAGAAGGGGGGAGGAGGGAGGGAGGAGGGAGAAAGGAAGGAGGAGTGGGCGCTGCAGGTGGAGAGTAAACCGACTCAGACGTGTTGAGATGTTCTCGTGGGAACGACAGAACAACAAAGAGGAGAAGGAGAGAGGGAAGAAGAAGAAAGAAAGAAAGAAAGAAAGAAAGGGATGAAGTTAACGAGGTTTGTTCCTTAAACGTGGAGCTGAGTTACGTTTATAATCCAGATACACACAGGGTTACGGAGAGGAGTGTGTGTGTCTGTGTGTGTGTGTCTGTGTGTGTGTGTCTGTGTGTGTGTGTCTGTGTGTGTGTGTCTGTGTGTGTGTGTCTGTGTGTGTGTGTCTGTGTGTGTGTGTCTGTGTGTGTATGTCTGTGTGTGTGTGTGTGTGTGTATGTCTGTGTGTGTGTGTGTGTCTATGTGTGTGTGTCTGTGTCTGTGTGTGTGTGTGTGTGTGTGTGTGTCTGTGTGTGTGTGTCTGTGTGTGTATGTGTGTGTGTGTATGTCTGTGTGTGTGTGTGTCTATGTGTGTGTGTCTGTGTGTGTGTGTCTGTGTGTGTGTGTCTGTGTGTGTATGTCTGTGTGTGTGTGTGTGTGTGTGTATGTCTGTGTGTGTGTGTGTGTCTATGTGTGTGTGTCTGTGTCTGTGTGTGTGTGTGTGTATGTCTGTGTGTGTGTGTGTGTCTATGTGTCTGTGTCTGTGTGTGTGTGTGTATGTCTGTGTGTGTGTGTGTCTATGTGTCTGTCTGTCTGTGTGTGTGTGTGTGTGTGTGTGTGTGTGTGTGTGTGTGTGTGTGTGTGTGTGTCCACTGACTTTAAGCACCATTTCATTCAGCGTCTATAGATTGTGGCGTTTTGATCAGAGTGAAACTTTATTGTCACCAAATGAAACTGGTTGTGAAAATGATTCATCACACAGGAAACACAGCGGCATGTTCAACACGGCTGTTGCCCCCGGTAACCATGGCGCTGGTTACCCAGAGGACCATCGCTCGGTCGTATCTCGTCGTTTATGTTCAGTTTTAAGTTTAGTCCTGTTTTCCATGTCCGCTTTTATTTTGTAGTAACGGTCCTCTTTTGTTTCAGAGCCTTTACTTCCTGCCCGGTGTTTCCTCGTAGTGAGACTGTCTGCTCCCCCTGGTGGTGTCCACCTGTCCCCATGTCCTCATGTAAGTAGGCATGTGTTACCTGTGTCTGTCAGGTCGTCTCGTCTCCTGTCTCGTCTGGATCGTTCTCGTTTGACTAGTCTTTCGTCCCTGGTTGGTTTTTTCCAGCGTAGTTGAGATTTTGTCTTTGTACTTTGTTCATGTTTTTTCCAGCGTAGCTGAGATGTTCTGTTTCTGATAAAAAACCTTTTTTTGCTCTGAACCTTGAGTCGTGCTTTGGGTCCTGCCTTCTGAGTGGTGACGCGCTCCCACAGCGTCACCACTCACATATCATGAAGCAACCAATGAGGACACTTTGAATGGACTCTCTCTCTCTCTCTCTCTCTCGCCCTTTCTCGCCCTCCCTCGCCCTCTCTCTCTCTCTGTTTCAGTTGGACGTCCGAACCGTCAACTGGAATCATCCCTTAATCCTCTGATGGACATATTGGCTCAGTTACAACAGTGTGTGTGTGTCTAGTATGTGTGTGTGTGTGTGTGTATCTGGTGTGTGTGTGTGTGGGTGTGTGTGTGTGTGTGTGTCTGTGTGTGTGTGTCTGTGTGTGTATGTCTGTGTGTGTGTGTGTGTGTATGTCTGTGTGTGTGTGTGTGTGTCTGTGTCTGTGTCTGTGTCTGTGTGTGTGTGTGTGTGTGTGTGTGTCTGGTGTGTGTGTATGTCTGGTGTGTGTATGTGTCTTTGAGAGTCCACAAGCGTCTGCACCACGACACGGGTACAGAGAGAGAGTGTGTGTGAGAGAGAGAGAGAGAGAGAGTGTGTGGTGTGTGAACATCAACGTTTGAGTCCAACATCCGAAAACTGATGTTTACACATGTTGTCGTCATGTGGTCCATAATGAAGAAGAAGAAGAAGAAGAAGAAGAAGAAGAAGAAGAAGAAGAAGAAGAAGAAGAAGAAGAAGAAGACAGATCACTTCCTCCTGGTTGATCAGCGTCTGAGTGCCTTGTTTTTTTTTCTCTCTTTGGATCTCCCCCACTAGGCTCCGCCCCCAAGGCTCCGCCTACTAGACTCCGCCCACTGAGGATCGTTAAAATGCCCTTAAAATGCATATATATATATAATTGACCTGTGATCCAACATACATAATTCTGACCTGCTTTATTCTTCCCAGCATGCACCGGGGCATCAGACTCATGACAGAAGCTCATCATGACGATGAGTGAAGACCAACAGCGGCTCTCTGACCTCTGACCTCTGACCTCTGCTTTGACCTCTAGCTGACATTGAGCAACAAAGTGGGCGGCGGCTAAATCTTTACGTAGTGAAACCAAAAGCAAGATGGAAAAAAAACAAAAACAGGAAGCACTAATAAGCAGAAATGCAGAGAGAGATGGAGAGAGGGAGAGAGAGAGGCAGAGAGAGAGGGTGAGTGAGAGAGAGGGAGAGATGACAGCAGCAACAGTGAGATGCTCCTAAAGGATGGAGACCACAACACAACCCAGGATCTCTCTCTCTCTCTCTCTCTCTCTCTCTCTCTCTCTCTTCAGTTTATAAGGAAGACGAAGCCGGAAGTTGTTCCTCCAAAACAAAACTACATAAACGGATAAGTCCACATGTTGCGCACGCAGCGCAGCATGTGGCGTCGGGGCTGCATCTCACCCAACATCTGGATGGAGTGGACCCGGCACCCTCCGGCACCCTCCTGCACCCCCTCCACCGGACCCTCAGCGCACCCTGCGCGCGTGCGCGTGAGCGGTTACTGTGGCTATGCTTTACTTTGTGATGCCGTCCTGCACCGCGCCGCTCGTCCCGCGTGCTGCCGCAACACTGCGCCGGACCGCGCGCGGCTCACACCGGGCTCCTCCTCCGGTCGGCCCCGGTCCACCGGTCCCGACACTTGTGCCTCCCACCTGTTCACGCCGGTAGTGGCTCCGCATCGCCCAACAACGACAACGACAACAACAACGACAGCAACAGCAACGCGTTGCGCTTCCCCGCCGCGAGCGCACGTGAAGGTGAAGCGCAACGCGTCGAAAGTCCTCCGCGGCACCGCGTGCGTCGCCGCGTCGTTATCTCAACTATCCAGAGGACGCGGGACCCAGAGAGGGGGAAAGTTTGGGGGCACGGCGGTCCTCACCTGGTGTGTGTGCGGGGGGGCCGCGGTGCGTCAGGCGCAGTCCGCGGTGCGTCAGGCGCGGCTGCGCGTAAACGTGTGGACGCGGCGACTGGCGCGGGAACCGTCGCTCCTGTCGTGTTCCGGTTCAGCGGCAGAATCCAGCGAGACCAACAGTTACTCCCAACCTCTGGCTCCACATCACTCCCCCTCCCTCTCCTCTCCTCCTCCCCTCCTCTCCTCCTCTCTTCCCCTCCTCTCCTCCCCTCCTCCTCCCCTCCTCCCCTCACTCACCGCGCGCATCAACACATCCCGGACCAGTCGCAATGCGCACGTGTCCCTCCACCGGTCACCCTCTCCGTGTACAGTGCACGCGCACTCTTTTTGAGGCAGCTGGCGGCATCAGGTGAGTGCGCGCTCACCTGGAGGAGGGGGGGGGGTGCTTTCCCCGAGAGGTGAGCTGCGCTGCTGCCCTCGTGTGTCGGATGGAGCGAACGGGCCTTTCGTGTTATGACGGTTATTCATTTGGTTTTATTTAATTTGATGTTGTTTTATATTTTATATCCAGTGTGTTTTATTTCCAACATGAACCATGCAACGTTTTATTATATTATTGCTATTCTATCTTACCGTAAAGCTCTTTGTGCTGCATGAACTCATCTTTGTCAATGTTATTATGTAATATTATTATTATTTAATGTTATTATTATTGTAATTCATTAACTTCGCGATTAAATCATGAATGCAAATACATTAAGTTTTCCACAGGATCAGGTGGGAGGAGCCTATGGAGTCAGCAGCCAATCAACCTCTAACAAGAGGATATGAGGAACTCATGAGTGTATGGACACACACACACACACTCTTTCTCTTACACACTAACACACACACACACACACTCAACCAAACTCTCTCCCTTTCACAAACTCACGCACACTGTATCCCTCACACTCTCACACAAAAACACACACACACACACACACACACACACACACACACACAAATTAAAGCCTGTGCTCCGTCTCGTCTCAGTCGTCAGGATGAATCACCAGACGGTTCAACAGGAAACACAAAACACAAAACTTTATTGAACAGCGAATGAAAAGATCAAGGAAAATAAACACATGGCGGTTTTTGTATGTTTATCAGTATCCATGGTAACCTGGTGGGTTAAACTATAAGGACGTTGCCCTTTGTGTGTTTTAAGGCTCTGGATGTAAAACCCTAACTTGTCATGAACACTCCTCACACACCTGCAGCTCCTGGTCCATGACTGTGTAATAATGATGAAGTTTAAATCTTTACCAATTCACCTTCAGGTTCATCTCTCCCCACGTAGAAACTGAACCAGACTGATTATCCTTTTACATATTCAAGGCTGTGACTTCAACACAGGCGCTTTGTGCTTTGCATATTTTAATTAAAAGGAATCACAGATGCGTGTGCGTCTGTGCGTCTGTGTGTGTGTGTGTGTGTGCGTCACTCCACTCGTCTCAGAAACCTGCATTGAGTATTCTTCTCATATTCTTCTTATAGTTTGTATTCTCTCTCTACATTTTGGCCTGACCAAAACAAATAATAGATATAAAAAATATCCCTGAAAGCTGAACAATAAATAAATAAATCCAAAAACTTCAGAACACATTAAAATGTCAAATAATAAAAACATCCAAAAGCCCAAATGATGTCTCTAGATATTCACCATATATATATATATATATATATATATATATAAAAAAAAATACATATTTATATATGTATATATATATATATATATATATATATATATATATATATATATATATATATATATATATCTCTGCATCATGTAGATGTTTTACTCTTCCTTGATCAAATCAGTGTTATGACTCTAATGGAGTATTTTCTTATCCCTACCAGAGATATAGTCCATTAGATTATAATTTGATATAATTTGCTGATGCGATGAGGTCATAGATCCTCCTCCGTCTGCAGTGTTTACCTCCAGCTCTACGAGGTGTAAACACTTCACCTCCGTACAGGAGACGGTGCAATCTATTCAGAAAGCGCCCTCTGGTTAGTCTCTCCCCTTTCCTGCGCTCCTGAACACAACGCTGGCGCTCCTTCAGCGGTTTGAGATGAAACTCCTCGTCTATCCTTCTGTGTATAAAAAACGTACTCCATGTGTAAACTTCTTGTCTTCATAAGTCATCAACCCCCCCCCCCCCCCCTCCTCCCCCTCCTCCTACAGCATCTGGTGTCTCTGAGCTGGAGGAGGTCTGTCCGGCTCTAGAGCGCCCCCTGCTGGAGGAGGTCTGTCCGGCTCTAGAGCGCCCCCTGCTGGAGGAGGTCTGTCCGGCTCTAGAGCGCCCCCTGCTGGAGGAGGTCTGTCCGGCTCTAGAGCGCCCCCTGCTGGAGGAGGTCTGTCCGGCTCTAGAGCGCCCCCTGCTGGAGGCGCCGCTCGTAGTTCTCCAGGCAGAGGTGGACCCGGCGGGTGAAGTAGGCGGGCTGAGCGATGGCCTGCAGCAGGTCGGTCTGGACCAGCACCACGTCGTACAGCTCAGAGGTGGAGGCCACGCGGGTCTCCGTGCCCCCCGGGGCCAAGAACACCTGGGGTGGGGGGGGGGGGGGAGAGAGAGGGAGAGAAAGAGACAGAGAGAGGGGGAGAAATAAGAAAGAGAGAGAGGCTCTGATTATTGTTCAACAGAGTCCCGCCGGAGACACGGCGCCCAGATGCAACGCCTGTCAAACATCTGCAGCAGCACTCCGTGTTCTCCGAGGTCTCTCTGTGTTCTCCGTGTTCTCCGTGTTCTCCGAGGTCTGTCGTGTACCTTGGGCTGGACGATGGAGTCGTCGTCGTTGTGCCGGATGTTGTCGTCGATGAAGATGTGTTGGACCTGCTGGTCGAACGGGTCGACCCACAGAGGCTTCCCCCCCCGGGCGGAGAACGAGTTACTGGCCCACCTGGAGGAGAGGAGGGAGAACCACATGAGAACCACCAGAACCACCAGAACCATGAGAACCATGAACCCCACCAGACCCTCAGACCCCCTCCAGTGCGTACCAGGCGAAGTGGTCCTGGAAGCCCCCCAGGCCCCGGAGTGAGCTCAGGTACCGGTACAGGTCCCGGTCCCCGTCCCGGGTGGACAGGCGCCGGTCGGCCCGGCTCAGGACCGTCCCCCCCTCGCTGGACCGGATCTCCCCCGGAGTCAAGTCCACCTGCAGCTGAGAGGACACGGGTCAGACGCCTGGTGGCCAGCGGGGGAACTACACCCGGCACGAGGAGCACGCCTGAAGGAGGCATATGGAGGAGGCGAGTGAAGGAGGCGAGAGGGCGACAAAAGGAGGCATGTGAAGGAGGCGAGTGAAGGAGGCGAGAGGGCGACTAAAGTAGGCATGTTAAGGAGGCGAGTGGAGAAGGCATGTGAAGGAGGCGAGTGGAGGAGGCGAGTGAAGGAGGCATGTGAAGGAGGCGAGTGGAGGAGGCGAGTGGAGAAGGCGAGTGGAGGAGGCGAGTGAAGGAGGCGAGTGAAGGAGGCGAGTGAAGGAGGCGAGTGGAGAAGGCATGTGAAGGAGGCGAGAAGACGACTAAAGGAGGCATGTGAAGGAGGCGAGTGAAGGAGGCGAGTGAAGGAGGCGAGTGGAGAAGGCATGTGAAGGAGGCGAGAAGACGACTAAAGGAGGCATGTGAAGGAGGCGAGTGGAGGAGGCGAGTGAAGGAGGCGAGTGGAGGAGGCGAGTGGAGGAGGCGAGTGGAGGAGGCGAGTGAAGGAGGCGAGTGAAGGAGGCGAGTGAAGGAGGCGAGTGAAGGAGGCGAGTGAAGGAGGCGAGTGGAGGAGGCGAGTGAAGGAGGCGAGTGGAGGAGGCGTACCTTGAGGGCGGGCAGGTCGGGGAACAGCGGGTGGGCGCCGCCCAGCGCCCGGCTCACGGCGGCCAGCGCCCGCGGGAGGTCGCCACCGAACGTGCGGAAGACGACGGAGAAGCTCCGCCCCTCCTGGACCAGATCCACCAGCAGCTGGAAGAACGACGGGAGGATCCAGTGGAACAGGCGGCCGCCGGCGCCCGCCACACACAGGGCGCTGTCCGCCTGCAGGGGGCGGAGCCAAGTCAGCAGCATACACATATATATATATATATATATATATATATATATATGATAGGGTGTTTCTCCCATAGGGTGCTGCTCCCATAGGGTGCTGCTCCTATAGGGTGCTGCTCCTATAGGGTGCTGCTCCAATAGGGTGCTGCTCCAATAGGGTGCTCCTATAGGGTGCTGCTCCTATAGGGTGCTGCTCCAATAGGGTGCTGCTCCAATAGGGTGCTCCTATAGGGTGCTCATATAGGGTGCTGCTCCTATAGGGTGCTGCTCCTATAGGGTGCTCCTATAGGGTGCGTGCTTGCCTTGGCACCCTCGGGCCAGCGGAACAGGTCCAGATGCTCGTCCAGGATCCCGCGGAAGCGGCGCCCGGCGGCGTCGATGAAGCCCGGCGTCCGTCCAAATTGAGAGTAGTAGCTGACGGCGCCGTCGCACGGCGGCAGCAGGGAGGCGGAGTCACTAAGCCACTCCCACTCGCCTGCAAAGAGGTTTTCATGGAGGGTCGTAAACAACGTGCAGCAGCTGAAGGTCGCTCAGCGGCTCCCAGGAACGTGATCTCTCTGCTAGGGTATTCAGGACTCGTGATGACGTCATACGTGGAGACATCATAAATACACCATGATGTTGTTATAACAACAGTAAGAGAAATGAGAGTATGTATCTGGTTATGATTCATAATCAAAAACACATACATATATCTTACTTTGCACTTTAATTGTTATCAATTCATAATTACATGAAGATAATATTCAGTTATTTTTGTTGTCACGTGATTAATTCACAAATGAGTAACAAAAACAGTTATTACACTGAATCAAACGGAAATATGTTGATACTGAGGCCAGAAGTTATCTTGATGTGAAATGAACTATAAAGTGAGATTGTGGCCCAATACGTTACATTATATATAAATATATATATATATATATATATATATATATATTTATAATATATTCATATATTAAATGTGTGTGTACATAAATTACTATATATATATTAAATCTGTATATATATATATATATATATATTCATTTATATATTTATTATAAATAATGTATATATTTAAATATTCACATTATAATACAGATGAATACCATCCACCGACATATGTGTGATTCTAATTAAAGATGACCTTTGACCCTGTACTTGTTATTGTTCTTTATCAATAACGTCGCTGACGTCATCCGGTAAACTACGTCACCTTGTGCGCCCATCCGGCCCCAGGTGACCGTGGACAGGAAGTACTCCAGCGCGGCCGCCGGGCCCTGGCCCGTCACGCTGTCCGACACCAGGATGGTGTTGTTCAGGTCCACGTGCAGCACCAGCCTCCTCCCCCGGGGGGCCCCGGTGCCCGTAGGCCCCCCGGTCCCCGTAGGCCCCCCGGTGCCCGTAGGCCCCCCGGTCCCCGTAGGCCCCCCGGGGTCACCGGCGGCCCGGGACACGGGCTCGTCCTCGCGTCGGCCGTTGGCCCCGTCGTGTTCTTCTTCTTCGGCCTCGCGGCCGCTGTTCTCCTCCATATCCGCCATTAACGACGGTTTAGTGGTTTGAAAACGTTACGACTGAAACACGGAACCGGCTCAGCTGCCATTGCGACTTACCGGCGAGTTACTTCCTTGTTCCTCCATTATAGCCCTCCTCTTTATTCTTCTTCTTCTGCCCGTCAACAGTCGCACGCTCGTCTACCGGAAACAGCGCCATCTGCCGGTGTGGGAAGATACTGCAGGTCGAGGGAGTCACTTCTTCGTTCCTCCCTCCCGCTTTCTTCTTCTGCGGCTCCATAGCGGCAGACTCGTCTAGTGGACATGGGCAGCAGCGCCATCTGTCGGTGCGGGAAGATACTGCAGGTAGTTACTTCTTCGTTCCTCCATGTACCCCTTTCCTCCTCCTGCGGCTAAATAGCGGCAGCCTCGTCCAGCGGAGACAGGACACAGCGCCATCTGCCGGAGCGGGCAGATACTGCAGGTGGAGCACAGGTGTTTGAGGTTTTCCTGCATGTTTTTAAGGATCCATGAGTAACAGCAATTACTGCAAGTTCCCAGTAGCTTCTTTTTTTTTTCATTTGATAAAAAAAAGGGAACAAAAACACTACTAGGGTAAGCAGTTCTCAAAATTGTTTTTATTTATATTAACCATTTATAAGTATCCACAGCAGCATTCTTAACCAGCCCCACGTTTCATACGCATTCTATTACAAGAAGAGGTGGCGGGGAGCGACTGGACAACTCTCACACAACTGAAATCATGAAATGAGATGCAGATATTGAACATGCAGGTCATGCACATTTCAGATTATACTGAAGCCGTTTCGATGATTGCATCCACAGGATCGAATACCTAAAAAACAACAACAAAACTAAAAGATACACAACAGCAGAAGACACCAAAGGAAGTTCATAAAGCAGCAGAAGACAGAAGCGGTGAGCCCTCCATATCAAAAACAAACATGTAAAAACAAAAAGCAGCAGGTCCCACGTGATGTCTCGTTACAGTCGATACAAGGGACATGATATCCTGCCACAAACAAACCTCCAAAAAAAGAAACGTAACAAAATACACAACAACAAGTCTAGTAAAAGGTTAGCAGGGACCACAAGGTGCGTTGGTGCGTGGGAGCCGACCTCCTCTCACGTGGCTGTGGCTTCATCACGAGCCGCTCACAGGAGCGCAGAGATCACAGAAGGGCAGCCGCTTCTGTGTGTGTGTGTGTGTGTGTGTGTGTGTGTGTGTGTGTGTGTGTGTGTGTGTACTGAATGAATACAGCTAGCTTATTATAAGTGTGTGAGTCTATCTATGAGAGTAAATCAGGGACGTGTGTAGTTAGTTCACTCCTATGTTCATCTGAAGCTCCGTCACGCCCTCAAGGACCAGATCCAGGTCCTCAAAGACCAGGTCTCGGTCCAGGTCCTCAAAGACCAGATCCAGGTCCAGGTCCTCAAAGACCAGGTCTCGGTCCAGGTCCTCAAAGACCAGGTCCAGGTCCCTCCGGCCCCTCCAGGGGTGCAGCGGTCGGACCTGGACGCCCCGTGTTGTTAGTGAGCACCGACGGGGTCTCTGGCAGAGGAGGCGGAGCCTCCCGGTCCTAGTCCACCTCCTCCATGTTGCTGTAGGACGGCGCCGTGCAGTCCCCGAAGAGGTCGGCCGAGCCCTCGGGGGTCAGCGTGGGGCCCTGGGGGTCGAGGTCGGCCCCGAACAGCGACTGGCTGGAGGCCTGTTGGACAACAAGGAGCCGGTTAACATGAGCGCCCCCTAGTGGCCTGGAGCTCCTGAGGGAGTCAATAAAGACGTTCAGACGGGGAACAGACAAGAGTTTATTTCTAAAAGGAATTACAATGCTTTATATTTATATACATACATATATATAGATATATACACATATATATATATATATATATATATATCAAAGCAGCATTTAGATGGAGTCTACATTATTGCAGGGAAATAACATGTTTCCTTAAAATAGCATACTTTACAAATCAGTGATTCAAGTATATTGCAGATAGAGAACAGAGATCACGTCCTCACAACTAGACACTAATAGAACACGCACACACGTTCTTCAGGCCATTTAAAGCCAGGCATGTCGAGGACGATAAAGAACCTCACAGACATCAGTCAAGGACCAACGGAGCTCGGCCGAAATGCCAGGAGGCTTTCCCTGAGACACACACACACACACACACACACACACACACACACACACACACACACACACACACACACACACACACACACACACACACACACACACACACACACACACACACACACACACACACACACACACACACACACACACACACACACACACACACACACACACACACACACACACACACACACACACACACACACACACACACACACACACACACACACACACAGGTCTGGACTAACAGGTGATTTGAAGCTTTACATTTCTACGTTCGTCTCATCTGATGGTTTCTAATCCTTTACACTTCAAGATGGATCAAAACAAATAAAAACAGTGACAGGCATTAAAAAAAAAAAAAACGGATCAGAACACGAGAAACCAGGAACCGTGAGACACGCCGCTGAGACGGGTTCTGATCCATTCAGAGGGAGACACAGTGGAACCTCTCACCTCTTCAGAGTAGTGCAATAAAGATAAAGATAGAGGGTAAAGATAAAGATAGAGGGTAAAGATAAAGATAGAGGGTAAAGATAAAGATAGAGGCCTCATCTAAGCTCTCGGCTCCTTTCCTCGTGTCCTCAAGTCATTACTGGACAACTATTCTGTTCATGAGCCTCTCCCAGAACCTCCCAGAACCTCCCAGAACCTTCCAGAACCTTCCAGCTGCACTGAGGAGGTTCTCCACATTCTAGCCGGCCTCCTCTGCCCCCCCCCCATCTCCTCCTCCTCCTCCACCGCAGAGAGCAGAGGAGGATCTGATGCTCCTGGAGTAAAAACGTCACCTGGTGGCCAACATGGGTACTGCAGCAACACGTACCGCTTTAGGTCCCTTTCGTGTGATTGGTCAGTATTAAACCGAACATCACATTATTAAACTGAACATTAAATTATTAAACTGTACATTAAGTTATGAAGCGTAAGCTGTCAGATCATCCTGAGAATTATTATTATTATTTAATTAAATGTGACAAGACAACAGAACAACAGGGCGCGAAGCGGCCCGTTTCCTCTCGGCTGCTGACGGTTCAACCGTCTCTTATTTTTTCTTAAACTTATTGCTTCAATAAAAATAAAAAAAGGTTTGAAATGCTTTGGAAATCTGAACTTTTTTTTCTTCCTTCTTCCAAATTGCTAGAGAACAATTTACGGTTAAATAAAAAGTCTGAACATTTGCATCTGTGCAGGTCATGGTGTTCACGGTTTAATTGACGGGGGTCTCCTCGGCGCCGGGTCGGGGGATCCGAAGAGGACCGCTGGGGCGTCTCAAAGCAGAACGTCCTGGTCCAAATGTCCCGACCTCGCGTTGGCCCGTCTGCATGCAGAGCGGCCCTCAGGCCCCCCCCCACGCGCCCCCCCCACGCGCCCCCCCCACGCGGCCCCTCAGGTCCAGGTGGCTCTGCTCAGCAGGGGGTACACCAGGTTGACCAGCAGCGCCAACACGGCGGCCAGCGTCCCCAGAACTACGTAGCGCACGCAACCGTCGTCGGGACAGTCCGACAGCCTCGTCCTCCTGCGGCGCGCCGGGCCGGCGCCGCCGTCTCCGTCCTCCTCGGCGCGGTCCAGCGACGTGCGACGCCTCCGCGGCGCCGAGCGGGACGGTCGGCGCCGGCCTCCGGCGAGCCGCTCCTCCTCCTCCTCCTCCAGTTCCCGCCAAATTCGAGAGGCCTGCGATTGGCGGAAACCGGTGTCAGCTTCTGGGAACAGGCACCGACCAACAGACGCCGCCCAACAGGCGCCACGAGTACATTCAGAAACACGGCAGACCGACGGGACCGGACCCGACTGGACCGGCACTCTGAGAGGAGAGGGACCGAGAGGCTCGCCCCCAAACCACGACGCGCTGAGTGAGGAGGACACCGAGACTCTGGAGGTCTGACCTGGACTCTGGAGGTCTGACCTGGACTCTGGAGGTCTGACCTGGACTCTGGAGGTCTGACCTGGACCCTGGAGGTCTGACCTGGACTCTGGAGGTCTGACCTGGACCCTGGAGGTCTGAGACGATTCTCCTCCTCACAGAAACTAAAAGTGCATCTTCAGAAAAGATGGAGGCTCAGAAGAGAAGAGACACCGACATGTTCTCTACAGAGAACTTCTGGACTGAAATCTCTCTCTCCCCCCCCCACACACACACACTCTCCCTCTCTCACACACACACACACACACACACACACACACAGAACTCCGTACTCCATCCTGTTGATGTGTCGCTGCCTGACATCTGAAACTTGATGATCTCAAACGACCAGACGACCTAAACAAAGGATCCCCGTGAGGAGCTCAACGATCGGCAGAGACGATGCAACTTCTCACTAAAGGCCTGGAAACAAGTGATTTACTTTGCTCAGGAGCCACGAGCCGTTTGAACGTTGGCTAGAAGCTCCACCCTGGCGCCTTCATCCACAGTGACACCCCAAAGCCCCCCCCCCCTCTCGTAGTGGCGTGGCGCCCTCACCTGGCTGGCAGCGCCTCCTGCGGAGGTGGGCGACTCGGCTCCCATCGGCCGGTGGAAGCGCGGCGTCCGCTCCACGGGGGAGTTCCTCCGGCGGTAGAACAGGACGTAGGCGTAGCGCGTCACCACCTGGCTCTCCTCCACCATGGTCACCGTGCTGTCGTCAAACAGACGCCAGCCTGGAGGAGGAGAGGGCGGAGTCAGGCTGGATGAACCACACACACACGCACACGCACACACACACACACACACACACACACACACACACACACACACACACACACACACACACACACACACACACACACACTCCAGGTGGGATGACGCGGCTCACCGACGTCGCTGCGCTGGCTGTTGTTGGCGCTGGGCAGCCGGGCGTAGGCCGTGTAGTGGCCCCCGATCATCCCCCCGTAGTGGTTGATGACGGCGTACAGGTCGTAGACGGGCGGCTGCTGCATCTCGTCCTTCTGGCCGATGCAGAACTTACTGAGATCCAGATTCCTGCAAGAAGAGATTCTATCAGAGGACGGCGAGCGACGGGCGCTGCACGAGGGACGCCTCACGCCACATTCATGGAATATAACATGCAACAACTATATTTATTACCATCCAATGACCTAAAAACTAACGATTCTAATGTTGTAGATTTACACTACCGCTCAAAATGGAAATCCTCCATGTCTCTCAATAAATAACCATCACTTCCACACGTTCCTTTAGAGAACATGAGTGGTGTTCTGCAGATTGACATCTCTTCTCTTTTGGTGTGAATCCTCCTTCAGGACAGGGACTACTTTGTGTGACTCTCCTGGACCAATGTGACCCGAGGAGTTCCTCAGGGCTCCAGTCTGGGTCCTCTTCTGTTTATCATCTTAAGTCCTACATGCTCCTCCCACTGGCCCACATTATGGAAACACAACTACATGAGTTATCAACATGCAGACGACACACGCATGTGCATGACCATGTGATCAGAGACCCTAACCCTGTATACGCAAACCAGCCACCTTGCCTTTATTCGTACTTCTTAACGTTGTCCTCGTCTCTTCCTTTAAAGGACTTTTGATTAAGTGCTGCAGACGTCGTGGTGGACCTTTACCTGACGGGGAAGTCGACCATGTCGTTGATCTTGTCCCTCCAGATGAAGCTCCGGAAGGAGAAGCGTTTGAGCTGGATGATCAGGACGTTGGGCAGTCGCCACAGCAGCAGCTGCTTGGAGGCCTCGCGGTGCTGCTGGCACTTTGGACAGTACCTAAAACAGAGAGTCACACATCGAGTCTTTGATGATGACTCGTGGAGTTCCAGGACTTTAAACTAAATGTCCACCAGCAAACGCTTTGGGAAATACATGAACAAGTGAGGAAATGTCCCATTTAAAACAACAAGAATTCAAAAGCCTTTACTATATATACTGATATGTGAATATAACAACATTTACATGACTTTTCCAAAACTTGTCATTTTCTTTTCCAATTACTTGTTCAGGGCTGGAAATAAACAGGTTTTAAATTCCAGGACTTTTCCAGGTTAGACGAGTTGACGTGATTAGACAGTACAAATATCTTAATATATTGATGCGATTAAAAACAATGTTTTTCCAGCGTATCCGTTCTAAAACATTGTGTTGGGCCAAAATGAACATCCATTAAAAAAGCCTTTGAAAATAGTTATTAAATAAATATTCAATAACATGTTTATGCAAGTTCATAAACTGAATTGTTTATATTATGTGCTAAATACTGCATATATTTTTCAACCTCACATGATTTGCACTGGTTAGGGGGAACTCGGCTAAACAAAACATTCCACGGGGGTAGATAACCCCAAAAAGGTTGAGAACCATTAATGTAGAGAGTAGATGAGCCCCAAAGCTCTCAGTATTTCGCCCCTAGTGGCCAAACAGAGGAAATGCTCCTCCATTTAACACCTCAGCACAGGACACCAAGACACCAGACCGATGAGACGGAGCCGACGCGTGGACCTACCAGGCCTCCTCGGGGGCGAGCACCTCGGGCCTGGTGAAGAGGTTGAGGCACTGCTCCAGGGTGAAGTGTCCGGCTCTGGCCGTCTCGCTCAGGGAGCCGGGGTCCTCCTCGTACTCCAGCTCCTTGGAGCTCACCAGGACGTACTCCTTCAGGCGCTCGTTGTTCTTCCACACCAGCTCCAGCTTCGTGTCCTCGGGGAGCTCCGCCAGAAGGTCCTCTGCAGGGGGGGCAAGGGGAAGGCTTAGGACACGGCTTCTTTGTGTGAGGCGTCCGATTGGACCAATAAGACACGAGGAGTTCCCCAAGGCTGCAGTCTGGGTCCTCTTCCGTTTATCTGGCCCTTCATGCTCCCACTGGCCCAGATGATGGATCCAGATTACTGGCCCAGATTATTATAACCTTGATTTGCAGCCTCCCCAGCAGGGGAACCTCTACAGCTCGTACATAGACTACCCCCTTAATGACGGTCTTTAACGTGACTGCATAGCAACACCTCTCTGAACATTAGAAATGAGACGGTACCTCTCTCATCCAGCCTCTGCTCCTTGTTGCTCGAGTCCAGCAGAGCGATGTAGAACTGACTGGCGTGACCCGCCGCCGACTCACTCGGCTGCTGGTACCCCGTTACTGCAGCTGCAATGAAGAGGCCAGGATGAGGATGAGGACTCAAGGGGCCATCACAGAAACCCAGAGGCTCCTGGTCCAACAGCAGACGGGTGACGTTACCTTCCGGTCGCACCGCCTTCTCACACGACGTCTCCTTTTCGGCGTGAGGGTCCAGAGAGCCGCAGGAGGAGGCGGAGGAGGAGATCTGCTCGGAGAATCCAGAGTCTGCAGTGTGCGTGGTGGAGAGGGAGGTCTGGGAGGAGAGGGAGGCGGAGTCCCCCGAGCGGAGGGCCGAGGCCGGAGCGTAGTCCGCTTTGGACTCATGAGAGAGGCTCGGCACCGGCTCGCCGCTACCCCCCACGGCCTCGTCCCCCGGGCCCAGACCCTCGGGGGGGGGGAGGTCCCCCCGGCTCTGGGAGGCTTCAGGGGACGTCCGACCCGACTGGAACGGAGGCTGGAACACGTCGACGGAAAACCTGCCGGAGAAAGAGTTCAAGGACCATCTCTAGTTTTCATCCGAGTAGACCAGAAGACGTGATGTGCGAGTTATTTTCTCTAACACACACACATTAATTAATTAATATAAATATATATATATGATTAAATATATATTTAATAAAAAATATATATTTAATAAAAATATATTCATTTAATCATATATATATACGATTATTTTGAAAGACATAAATATATATATATATATATATATATATATATATATACACACGATTAAATATATATATATATATATATATATATATATATGATTATTTTGAAAAACATAAATATATATATATATGATTTAAAAATAAAAAAATTATGTATATAAAAGTCTGAGTATGAATTAAGTGCGTTTTAGTATCCTGGGCCGTGTTTAGTTACGGAATCTGTAACATTGCTCTCATCTTACTCGGCTGTCCTGACGACAATATTAAATATATATATATATATATATATATATCTCATATATTCTAAGCGATGCCGAGGCCTGAGCGTACCTGGAGTAACCTTCCAGCAGCTGGGTGAGCCGGGCGTAGGAGAGCCGGGACTGCGGCACGCTGACCAGGAAGGGCAGGCCCACGCTCTCCATGACGGGCCGGCACAGCCCCTTGTGATGGGCCCAGTGGCTCTTCTGACACACCCTGAGGACCAGAGGAGGGTTAAGGGGACTCAGGGGACACGTGACCGAGTCTGCGAGGACGCTCACTGGTTGCAGTAGCCCACGCGGTAGCAGCGGGTGCAGCGCTTCAGCTTGTCCTCCTCGGACACGGGGGGCTTCAGGCAGGCGGAGCACTTGGAGATGGGGATGTTCGGCACCTGAAGTCTCTGTCGGGGAGAGAAGACAAACTCTCAGCAAGCGAGAACAGCAGCGTCTGAAACACGCCGGGCAAAGGGCCAACCGGCCTGAAGAAATATCATCATGTTGCCCCTGATGTCACGAGGAGAGGAAACACACGCCCCAGAACTATCATCATCATCATCATCATCCAACAGCGTTTAGCTTGTGTTCTTTGTAGAGTGTCTTATCTGTACTAGGTAGGAGCCCACAAAATTAAAATTAAAATATATATATATATTTTTTTTAATAAAAAACAAGAAATAAGTTATAATTGTTAGATAGTTTAAAAAGTGTAATAACAAATAACCACAAAGAAATAAAAACAGTCTTATTACTGCTTAATGGTGTCATTACTGCCCTATTGTCTTATTATTGCCTAATATTCTTATTACTACCCAATAGTCTTATTATTGCATAATATTCTTATTATTACCCAATAGTCTTATTATTGCATAATATTCTTATTATTACCCAATAGTCTTTTTATTGCCATTTTCGGTGACAATTACTTATATCCTGTGAGCCTAAATAATTATATTTATTATTTTGAACAAAGGTTAACTGTAATTTCACAAGTTTCATGAAGTGCCCCATGTGTATATTTAAATGCCCCATGTGTATATTTAAATGCCCCATGTGTATATTTTAGTGCCCCATGTGTATATTTAAATGCCCCATGTGTATATTTAAATGCCCCATGTGTATATTTTAGTGCCCCATGTGTATATTTTAGTGCCCCATGTGTATATTTAAATGCCCCATGTGTATATTTTAGTGCCCCATGTGTATATTTTAGTGCCCCATGTGTATATTTAAATGCCCCATGTGTATATTTAAGTGCCCCATGTGTATATTTAAATGCCCCATGTGTATATTTAAATGCCCCATGTGTATATTTTAGTGCCCCATGTGTATATTTAAATGCCCCATGTGTATATTTAAATGCCCCATGTGTATATTTTAGTGCCCCATGTGTATATTTAAATGCCCCATGTGTATATTTAAATGCCCCATGTGTATATTTAAATGCCCCATGTGTATATTTAAATGCCCCATGTGTATATTTTAGTGCCCCATGTGTATATTTAAATGCCCCATGTGTATATTTAAATGCCCCTGGGTTTCAGTCAGTGGGGTGGAACTGCCCCCTGGAACATGCACACGTCTCCCTGGTGACGGCGGCTGGTCGTGTGCAGGTGTGTTGCCGTACCTGCTGCACGCGGAGCAGCACCACCCTCTCCTTGGCCAGGTCCTGGGAGAGAACCTCGAAGCAGAACAGCGTGTCGGAGGAGGACACCGTGTCCAGGGAGTGAGACGCCAGGAACATGCGCTGGAAGCGGTTCTTCCCCACCTGAGGGAACGCAGACGATTAGCACGCCGCTAGCGTTAGCACGTTAGCTCGTCGACCGCCACTCGTCCTTCATCGGAGTGTGACGCTGCTATCGAGTTTCTAAAGAAGCTTTGAATCCTAAGTTGTCATCAATAGGAGAAAAAAAGCGACTCAACAGATTTAAGTCATTTCAACCAATTGAAGTTATTTCGACTGCAGTGGAAAGGCAGAATATTTAGTTAAATTGGGAAATTAATACATCTTTTAAATATTTTGTATTACTTACTTTTAATGGTTTTTATTAATTAATTTTAAATGTTTTTTATTTCTTACATTTAATAGTTTTATTACTAATTTTTAATAGTTTTATTACACACTTTAATGTTTTTATTACTTACTTTTAATAGTATGTATTACTTTTAATGTGCTGTTCTGTAGCTTCTCGTGTGTGGTGTGTGTTCTTCTCACCACATATACTGCTGTAGTGTCTCATCCTGTATGTTTGTTATTGTTTTATGTTTGTTATTGTTTTACGTTTGTTATTGTCTACAGATGCTAATTAAAGATACATTCATGTTTCACCTGCACATGGTCCTTTTTAAATAAAGATAATAAAAAGGTTTGGATCTCATTCGTCAGAAACAGAATCTTCTACAAATATCAAAACTATTAAATGCCGAGCTTGTGTGGAGGTGGGATGGATCTGAAACCACAGGATGAAACACGGATGAGTGAGGCCTGGTCTACATCTCCAACTGTGCAGGAATACCAGAATTAAAACAGAATAAAAAGACAACCAGGAATAAATAAAGTTGCTTTATAATTCGACTGTTGGTAAAAAGCCTCCGTGACGAGTTCAGCGTGTCAGAAATAATCAAGTAAACAAACCTCTGCCAGTCTGAGGTTCTCCGGTTTCACCCGGACGTTCCTGGAGATGCATTCAAGGACCTCGGCGGTGCTGGAGTTCTCCTTGCTCACGCTCACTAAGAACTGAGACACAGCGTCAGCCTCGGGGACACACCTCCACCTGCCAGCCGGGCCCCGGGGGGAGGCTGCTTACCTTGATGGGCTTCTTGTGAGGCTCCTTGGCAAAGTAGAACACCGAGAGCACCTTCTGCTTCTGGGGGAGGGGCACGGGCAGGTAGAGGAAGGGGTCGAAGGTGATGGACACCTGAGGAAGAGGAGAGGCCCGTGTTACTCACTTTTAATGGTTTTATTACTCAAGTTAAATAGTATGTATGACCTACTTTTAATGTTTTTATTACTTACTTTAATAGCTTTATTACTCACTTTAAATGTGTTTTTATTACATACTTTTAATAATTTTATTACTCATTTTTAATACTAACTTTTATTACTAAATTGCAATAGTTTTAATACCAACTTTTAATAGTTTTATTACTAATTTTTAATACTAACTTGTAATAGTTTTATTACTCAATTTAATGTTAATGTGCTGTTCTGTAGCTTCTTGTGTGTGTGTTGTGTGTTCTTCTCACCACATATACTGTGTTAGTGTCTCATCCTGTATGTTTGTTATTGTTTTATATTCGTTATTGTTGTGTTTATTATGGTCTGTCAAGGGACTACAGATGCTAATTAGCTGTGAAGCTACAACCTGGTACATCAAATGGTGACGCTTATGTTTTAAATGAACATGGTCCCTTTTTAAGTAGAGATAATAATAGAGATGAAGGACGTCAGCCATCGAGCAAGAAACTACAACTCGTGAGGTTTGTTTGTTTGTTTGTTTGTTTACCTTTGAGCACATGGGGCACACCAGCTTGGACTTGAACTGGCCTTGGAAGAGGTCCACGATGAAGGAGTCGTTCCTCATCTTGTGTCTCTGCCACGCCTCCTCAGCCACCACCTGCACCCAGACAGAACCCCGTCAGGCCGAGGCCCCCCGACCCCGAGGAGGAGGAGGAGGAGGAGGAGCCTGAGGAACACCACCCGCCTCGTCCAGGCGCCCGTCGGAGTCCACCGTCTCCGTGTAGGGTTTGTTCTGGATGCGGTTCAGGTCCTCGTGGAGCCCGTCCAGCAGGAAGGCCATGAACTCCTGGGCGTCGTGCTGGGCGTAGCCGGTGAACTGGCTGGCTTTGCTCGCCACGATGGCCTGAGCAACGGAACGGGAGAAGAGACTCTGAGTTACATCGTCTGACACCGTGCACGGCATCCTCTGTCCTCTAGAGGTCAGGAAGCAGGTCGCATCCTCCCTCCTTCAAGGGGTCAGTCACCTAGACCGACAACAAAGGAGGAAGACTCGTTGAGCCGTGTTTTAGTCCCACAGAAACATGGAGGAGCACCTGGAACCGAAAACGGTTCTTCAGAGTGACGCCAGAGAAGAACCATTTCTGGTTCCACAAAGAACCTTTCAAACCAGGGTTCTTTAGAGAACTATTTACATAAAGGCTTATTCACAGAACCTATGAAGGCGTCTCAAAGAACCTTCAAAATTTTTCTTTAAGGCACCATTTCTGGTTCCTCACAGAACCTTTCAAACCAGGGTTCTTTAGAGAGCCATGTCCTTAAAGAGTTCTTCAAAGAACCTATAAAGGTGTCTCAAAAAAACGGGCACTCTGCGGTTCACCCTGGGCAGAGTCCTGAGGAACTCCGTGTCACGGGGACTCTTCATGCATGAATAAATGACTTCATAGACGAGTTCTGGTTCTTGGATATCCGTCACACAGGTGAGGAACATGAGGGGAACGTGTAAAACATTTGGGAACGCTGAGCCAGTCGTGGTCCAGGCGCCTCCAGAACGGTTCTTTGGGTCCATCTTTCCGGCGCGTGTACCTTGAGCTTGGAGGGCTGGAAGGCGTGGTGCGTGCCCTTCCACAGCGCCCGCAGCAGCACGGCGAAGCCGATGGCGAGCCGGCCTCCCGTCCCCAGAGGGTTGTTGCAGTTGATTTCTGACTCGAACGCCCGATCTGCCGAGAGAAACAGTGAGCCAACAGAACCAGACAGACGGGTACCGAGTACGGACACGAGGGAACTCTGTAAAACTACCCGGAACGACCCAGTGGAACCAAGCAGGACGAATAAAACACCAACAAGGGCTAGTTAGGGGGTGAACATGGCTAGTTAGGAGGTGAACATGGCTAGTTAGGAGGTGAACATGGCTAGTTAGGAGGTGAACATGGCTAGTTAGGGGGTGAACATGGCTAGTTAGGAGGTGAACATGGCTAGTTAGGGGGCTAGTTAGGGGGTGAACATGGCTAGTTAGGAGGTGAACATGGCTAGTTAGGAGGTGAACATGGCTAGTTAGGGGGTGAACATGGCTAGTTAGGAGGTGAACATGGCTAGTTAGGAGGTGAACATGGCTAGTTAGGAGGTGAACATGGCTAGTTAGGAGGTGAACATGGCTAGTTAGGAGGTGAACATGGCTAGTTAGGGGGTGAAGATGGCTAGTTAGGGGGTGAACATGGCTAGTTAGGGGGTGAACATGGCTAGTTAGGAGGTAAACATGACTAGTTAGGAGGTAAACATGACTAGTTAGGGGTAAACATGACTAGTTAGGGGTAAACATGACTAGTTAGGGGTAAACATGACTAGTTAGGGGTAAACATGACTAGTTAGGGGTAACCATGGGTAGTTAGGGGGTAAATATGACTAGTTAGGAGGTAAACATGGCTAGTGAGGGGGTACTTGGCTGAATAAATATTTCACAGGGGGTACATCACTGATGTAAAAGAGTCTGGAAGATACAGCCAGACATATTCTTTTTTTGCTTTGTGATTTGTCATTTTTTGCACCGTTCCAAAATGACCTAGACTTGGCATAAATTACACTTTTTTTATTTAAATGCTTCTCCAGCAGAAACTACAGTGTTCAGGCACATCCAGGTAAAACTACAGGAAGTTAGTCTATTAAATGAGCTGTAGGGGGCGCTGTTGAGGCCATGTTAGGATTCAGGGGCCACCAGAAGCAGAATAAAACATGTTTGTTCTGAATAGGCGATCAGAATAGCGTGACGTTGTGATGTATAAACATATCTGCGTGTTACCGTGAAAGTAGTCCCTGAGCTCTCTGGTGTTGGACAGCGACTGGATGACGCTGTTCATGAAGCAGGTGTTGCCGAGGTTCACCAGCCCCGTGAAGCCGGGCAGGCACACCTTCTTCTCCTCCTCGTCCTCGTGGCGCTCGTTGCTGGCGAGCAGCGCGTGGCTCATGGGCTGCACCATGCAGGTCGGCTTAGGCTGAACGACAAGAGTCCACCAATGAGAACGACTCGCACGCAGACCTCCGCTCATCGATTACCGCCCCTCCGCTCACCGTGGGCTCCGGCTTGGCGATGGCGACGTGCTCGGAGACGCCGCGGGGCGCCACGGCGTCCAGACCGCCGGCCTCCTCCACCCTGGACGAGGCCTTGGGGGGCTTGTTGGGCTTCTCCTCCCCGGCCCTCGGGGGCTCCTCCTGGGCCGGCAGGCTGTGCTGGCTGCCGCCCGGCGGACTCTTCTCCATGCAGGAAGGGCTGGAGGGCACCGCGACCTTGGCGCCACCCACTGCACCTTAAACAGAGGAGGATGGGGCTTGTGTATAAGAGACAAAGGTCGACGACACGGCAACTGGATAATTGTAAATGTCCATATTATGGATAACGTAAAGGCATTATTTTATGTAGAATTACAGCCATTTAGGATAATTATTATAATATATATATATATATTTCTTTTTTAAATTATATATTGTATTATTATAATATATAAATATATATAACTATATTAAAATAAATAAATATACATAAATAAATATATACATGCAACAGTCTCCATATATTTTGAATTCAACGTTGCTACTAAAAATAAATAAATCATTTTCAGCTGACCTCTGTGTACCAAATGAACACCGTCCCTTTTTTGGTAATAAGAAGTCAATTACATACTTATTTAAAAAGCAGTTTAAAACTGTCCCTGCAGTCGTGTGTATTCCTATTTTAGAACCGGTTCACGGGCTCAAGGCTGCCGAGCGTTGGGTGTCACAGTCTGCAGCCACTTAAGGCTGCAGGACCCACCGGCTCCCAGATCCACTTACTGGATACATTACACAGTTCACGTTCCCGTCACCCAGAGAGCTAAAGAACACAGACTCAGCAGTAAACAATACACACACATGTAAAACACAGAACACATGTTATGAGTATGACACAAACACAGCTGTACAGGCCTCCTGCAGCTTTAAGTATATGGTTTAAATGTTAAATGAGGGCTGCTCGGATATTTATTTATGTATTTTTATATATATAAATAAATCTATTAAAATATATATATATATATATATATATATATATATATATATATATATATATTCAAAATGCATGTTTGTGGTGGACACTGCCAACAACAGGAGAATGTTGCATTTCACCACACGTGCGACATAAAAACACTGACGTCTTGCAGCGCGTAGTGTTAGAAGCCTGGCAGCTGACCTTGTGGGGCGGGGGCCTCCAGACCCCCCCAGCGCTGGCTGTGCCTCTTCTTCAGGGCGATGTCCAGCCGGGACGGCGTGAAGGAGTAGCTGCACTGGTCGGGCTGGATCAGGTTCCTGAGGAGAGGCAGACGTCAAGGGGTTAACCCACCGAGAGGGTACTTCAGTAAATGAGATGTTAACATCATTGGTATTTAAAAGACTCAACAGAAACACACGACTCACAACATTTACCTGAGTTTGACCTGCCACTTGAAGACCGTGTTGGGTCCACAGTCTGAGTGAAGCCGCAGGAAGTTGGCGTCGCTGCGAAAGGCAGAAACATCGTTTAAAAGACGTTAACGTGTGAATGAGCCGACGGCTCCTCTTCACAGGTGTCCACCTGGTCTGGAAGATGAGGGTGAAGTCCTGCTCCCTGAAGATGACCCGGGCCGAGTCCCTGCAGATCCCCTTCATGTAGACGTTGACCACCATCAGGTCCGTGCCCTTCTCGTACGAGTTGTTCTTCACCAGCTGCAGGTTCACCATCGGCTCTGGGACTGAGGAACGACGTCATCAATGAGCTCATGAATCACATGACGTCATCAATCACATGACATACTCATTGTTTCCATTTTATAAACATCTATTCATAGTTTCTACTGTGTAACCCCAAACCCTCTAAACTCACCTTCCTGCTGCTTCACGTCCAGAGGAGGCTCCTCCTCCTCCTCCTCCTCCTCCTCCTCCTTCGGCTGGTCCTTCTTCTCCTCTCCATCGCGGCCGCTCTGAGCGGGTAGCGCCTGGTCTGGCGTGGCGACGGCCGGCGCCGCCTCCGCCTCCTCGGCTTCAACCTGCCGGCCGGCCGGAGAGCCGCGCTCCGCTTCCCGCTCAACGGGCTTCTTCTCCTCCGGCTCAGAGTCAAGTCCGTCTCCGTTAGTCTCTACGGACGCCACGCCGACGGGTTCCAGGCGGTCCAGCGGCGCCGGTCGGCCGTCGGCGCCGCGTGCCGCTGATGCTCCACAGCCGCCTGACGGCCGGTTTGGCTTCTCCGCCGCCTGAAATCAGGAAGAGGAAATCAAACCCCAAATCCACCGGAAAACGAGTCGCGGCGAACCGGAGACCTCGCCGCTATTCTCACCCGAGTGGCGTCGGCTCGTCCTCCTACTTCCTGTTCCTGGCCGCTGCCGAGTCGCTCCTCGCCGCCGAGTGGCGTCTGTGGGCTCCGGCCAGCGGGCGGGGGCGGAGCTTCCCCGCCGGCCGTGGACGGGGCCTCGCTGGCGGCCGGCTGGACGCCGGTGCGCTCGGCGCTGGGTTCCTGAGGCGTGCTGCAGGCGCTCGGGTCGTCTGAGGCTCCGCCCCTCGCCCCGGCGGAGTCCATGGCGGCGGCCTTGTCACACGGCGGTTTGTTCTTCATGCCGCGCTTGGCGCCGCGCTCGGCTTTGCCGCCGCGTCTCGGCTCGCTGTGTGCGGGCGATGGCGATGGCGGCGGCGAGGAGGAGGAGGAGGGTTCGGGTTTCTCCGAGGGCTCCGAGGCGACGGGCTTCCTCTCCGGCTCCCTCCGGGGCTCCGGAGGAACGACCTCCTTCTCCTTCTTGTTGGACTGGAGCAGAGAACACAGAGGTGACCGCGTCGGGATCATTTCAACAAGTACAGTGTGAACGCCACTCAGGAATCACTCAGAACTCAAATTTAAGAAATCAGTGAAGCTCAACATGACAAACCCCCCCGGCTCGTGCAGAGAGAACTTCTCATCTTCCTCGACTCACCTTCAGCGAAGGCCAGATGTGAAAGGGGATCTTCTTGTGCATGACGACGTGCAGGAAGCCGCCCTTCTCCTTGTACTGGACTCGGCTGCACGACGCCTCGATTTCCTCCTGCAACTGGCAGCTCCACTGCCGGCCATCTGCAACACACACACACACACACACACACGTGTTATTGGAGGACTCAACATGATTTGTAAAATTAAAGTTCAACAAGGCCTAACCCGAACCCAAATGTATCGGTTTCCCTTTTGTGGTACTCAGTATATTTAAAAATAAATATATATATATATATATAGATATATACACACACAAATATATTCAAATAAATATATATATTCAAATAAACTAATATAAATTCAAATAAATGCATATATATATATATATATATATATATATATATATATATATTCAAATACAATCATACATATATATATATATATATATATATATATATATATATATATATATATATATATATATATATATATATATACACACATCTAAAACAAAAATATATTAAAATAAATCTCCATAGTAGTGTCTTTTCCATGCTTTACCTGGGAAGCCCACGTGGCAGTGCGTGTCGGTGAAGGTGGTGTTGATGTCCTCCACCCTCAGCACCGCCTCCCCACAGCGCAGTCTGACCGTCACTTCATTCACATTCTGCTTCCAGTCCACGAAAACATCTGGAGAAACACAAACGGTCACAACCAGAGACACACACAAAGGAAATAGGGGGACCTACACAAAGGAAATAGGGGGACCTACACAAAGGAAATAGGGCGACACACACAAAGGAAATAGGGGGACACACACAAAGGAAATAGGGCGACACACACAAAGGAAATAGGGGGACACACACAAAGGAAATAGGGGGACACACAAAGGAAATAGGGGGACATACCCGAAGGAAATAGGGGGACACACACAAAGGAAATAGGGGGACCTACACAAAGGAAATAGGGGGACCTACACAAAGGAAATAGGGGGACACACCCGAAGGAAATAGGGGGACACAAAGGAAATAGGAGGACATACAAGAGAGCGCTTCCCCTTTACACCCTAAAGTTCTTCACCACTAACAATCCAATATGAGCTCTAAAGCAGTCAAATGCATTTTGTAAATAGACAAAATAATAATAGCAGGTTGTGAAGCAGCCGGTGGTGATCATACAGCATCTCCACTTCCTGAGAGAATAGAGACGCACAAACTGAGCTACACACCGAACCGCACTCAGCAGACCGAAAGTGCGTCGGACTAAACACAGAACCGCTCAGCATCACCTCAAAGTGCCCGCGCCGCACCAACTGCATCACAGGCAAAAACAATGGCGCCCAGGCAACGAGAGAGAGAGAGAGACACACACGCACACGCACACGCACACACACACACGAGAGAGGAAACTCCCACATGACGCTAAACAAACACGGACTGTTAGAGACTTCAAAGTATCCCAAAATAAAGGATACATTATTCCAGAAGGACCCTGATTGGTCCAGGTGTTATTCCTGGACTAGTGATTGGTCCAGGTGTTATTCCTGGACTAGTGATTGGTCCAGGTGTTATTCCTGGACTAGTGATTGGTCCAGGTGTTATTCCTGGACTAGTGATTGGTCCAGGTGTTATTCCTGGACTTATTCCCTCCATTTGAGGCAAAGAAACTGAAACTAAACTGTCGTATGTTTTGGTTTCATTTACAGAGAATTCACAGGCAGATGAAACTCCTTCATTCTTACCATCTGGTATATTTTAGCGCCGTCGGTCCTTCAGTGTTCAGCCAGAACAAATTAGGCTTCATGAAATGTCCATATCTAGACGTCTCAATTCAACAACATTGTGCTGAATTAGATCGGTAATTAGTTCATAGCAGGTAGAAGTCACACCTGAGCTGTGCTTTACCCCAAGTATTAAAACACTATTATTCCAACACTGGATCAGATCCTCAACAATATATATATATATATATATATATATATATATATATATATATATATATATATATATATATATATATAATAGTAATGCTACATGACCCTACTGGTGGGTGGTAGTGTGGATATTCTGACCACAGGTGTGTTTCCTGCCACAACGTCCCGCTCACCTCTCTTGACCTCTGCGGTGACCTCGTCCCCCGCGGCGGCGGCGGCCCTCTTGGCCTCTCTGCTCTCCTGGTTGGCTCTGTCCTTCTGCTTCTTCTTGCTGCTGGAGGAGGAGGAGGGCAGGTCGGCGCCGCTGTCCCGGCCCCTCCTCTGGTGGGCGCCGCCACGGCGGCCCACCGGCGCCTCGCCGCTCCCGGTCGCGCCGCTGCTGCTCGCCATCTTCGGGCACTTGGCGCTGACGGGCCGCCCGGCGCCGGAGTCACTGCCGCCGCTGGGGTCTGGATCTGAGCTGTGCCGCTTCCTGCCCGGCCCGGCTATCTTGGCGATGACACCGGTCACAACGCGCCCGGATCAGTCGGGTGGCTGGGAGAGGACGGACCTGAGGGACAGGACGGGGCCGTTAGGCCCACTAAGGACACTAGTCTCACTAAGGACACTAGTCTCACTAAGAACACTAGTCTCACTAAGAACACTAGTCTCACTAAGAACACTAGAGTCTCACTAAAGGACATTAGAGTTTCACTAAGGACACTAGTCTCAGTAAGGACACTAGAGTCTCACTAAAGGACATTAGAGTTTCACTAAGGACACTAGAGTCTCACTAAAGGACATTAGAGTCTCAGTAAGGACACTGGCGTCTTAGCGTCTCACTAAGGATACTTAACCAGTCCGATATCGATCCTCACTTCCTTAGCATAGCAACAAGGAAGCTGCTAACGTGGACAGAGGAGTGACAGACAAAGGACAACAGCCATCTTCCTCCGCGCGTGTTTACCAATACCGAGGCCCGGTGCTCGCGCAGCTCGTGGAGCTCGCGCCCGTCGCTCGCGCCCCGTCTCCCGCCCCCGGGTCATTAGCTCGGTAGAACTAGCAGAGTTACAGCCGACTGCAGAGGTTCGTTTATTTCGAGGCCCACGTGTTGTGGAGTGTCACGTGCCCGTCGACCTGAGCCGCATTGAACAGTCGCGTTATTTATTTTTCTGATCATCTATGTTTAATCAACCGCATTAATGACAAGCTAGTCCTCTTTAGCCAATAACGGTAAAATGGTGCGTTGCTATGAATGTGTGCGGGGACACAGTTATTTGGTATATACAGTATTAAATGTAAAATAGCCGTCATAGATGTATTGAACATAAATAATAATAAAGCACATTACTATTGAATAAATCAGATGATTAGAAGCGTACTGCTCGTTGAGCAGACCGATCTCCCTACGGAGCGCCGGAAGGGTCAGTCGATCAAACGCTCCTCCGCTCTTCGAGGAGCTAACGTCATTAGCCACACGGAGCTAGCGCTAGCCGCCGCGAACGGGTTAAATGTGTCTAACGTCCCCTCGTTCTACACAACACAGCGTGACATCCACCGACACCGGGCGGCCGGCGGGGAATCGACGCTAAATCAATGTTGCCACGCAAAACGGGAAACTTACGACGCTTCAGTTGTCCGGACTGAATTCCGTTGTGATCGCAACAATGGCCGCGGCGCCTCCCGCTGCTCCTCCCGGCTGCTGTAAGCTGCTTCACCGGGGCCGCGGGCGTCGCTACGAACACCTCCGCTTCTGAATTATGATATGTTTTTATCCGGCACCCATCTCTGAAGGTCTTCAATTCTCAGAGATTTAAAAAAACACACAAAAAGGCAGCAGCGACGATCAGAACAGAGACGCCGCCGGTGGTGTCCGCTGGTGTCACTCCAGCTCCACTTTGTTTGGAACGCCGCCGCCCGGACCAACGGGACGCGGGAGCGGGCACGGGCTGCTTCCGGGATGTCGCAGTCACGTGACCTGCCGCTCTTCTTTCTTTACTTCTCTCTCTCATACAAAAAGTCCAACATTGAAAGCACGCTGACATTATTTGGTTTATTTTATATATAAGTATTTATATATATATATACATATGTATATATAAATATAAATATATATATATATATATATATATTTATATATATATATATATATATATATATATATATATATATATATTTATATACATATATGTATATAAATATATATATATTTAATATTTATATATATAAGTATTTATTTATATATATATATATATATATATATTATAATAGATTAATATGTCATATATTTTACAAAGCTTATTTATCAGGATGTAATCAACAGGGAGAAAAAGGTTGCAAATAAATATAATAAAAGCTAGAATAATGAGGCATTTTAAATCTGTTATAATCAAATTAACGGTGTAGCATTATGAAATATATACATATATACATATATAATAATAATAATAAACTAATATATAATATATTTTCTAAAGCTTATTTATCAGGATTTAATCAACAGGGAGAAAAAGGTTGCAAATAAATATAATAGAGGTTTAAATAATAAGGCATTTTAAATCTGTTAATAGTAAAATTAACGGTGTGTAGCATTATGAAACATATGCATATACATATACATATATACATATATATATATATATATATATATATATATATATATATATATATATTATCAATAGTTTTTAATCTGAAGGGTCAGGAAACCTAGTTTAGTAATTCAATCTTCAAGTGTATGATCCCGGTTGGTTTCTGAGCTGAAGACCAACCCTGATCCTCCAGTCAAAATTCAAAAGGTGTTCATATGTCAACTATTTATATGGGCCTACGTTCCCACGGACATTTATTTTCAACCCTCTGGAGGAGGGCCATACCACTATTATTAGACGGGGCCCTGTGTCATCCCCCGCATGCCGACGGTGATGATGCAGCTCCCCGCGTGGAGCACGACTCCACGCCAGGGGTCCCAACGAGTCACCACGATTACTTAAAATTACTCGAAAATAACATTAAAAAAATACACATGTCACTGTGTATCAGCTCATATTTATAATTAGTATGAGAAGCACTAAAGCTGACTCTCTATATGAGTGTTCTTCATCTCTGGTTTCATCGGTGTGTATTTGCATATTTCTCTTAAAAAATAGTATAATACAAAATCTCATTAACGAAGGAGACTGTTTTGTACCCGAGAAGTTTTATGATCATCACCCACATCATTGAGATGTATGAATGTCATTAAATGAACCTTTTAAAGTCTAGAATGGAGAGACGGAATATACTGAGTGGGTCCAGAGGGTCTGCAGACCCTGCCGTGTGAACCCATACAGAATGGGTATGACATGGGCCACGGACACAGCGACATGATGACGCACACACAGAAACGTCTTCAGTCATCCGGCTTTATTCACAACTTTGCACAAGCTTCTTTTGGTATTTTTGCTTTGGCGTGTGGTTCATCGTCTCGTGCAGCTTGACGGACGAACCGCAGGAAACAGGACAAGGAGAGTTTTTGGTTCGCTGTAACAAATAGTGTCTGAGTAAATGTTCAAGACACTTGCAATAAGGCACAAAACACCGTCGATAAGGCCAGACTCAGTCTGAACATCACGTATATTTATCGTTTTTCACACACACTCCTCATTTCTGCGTGTTTCCACCTGCAGCCTGAAGGCTCCGGCCCATGAGGACCCGTGAGGACCCGTGAGGACCCGTGAGGACCCGTGAGGACCCGTGAGGACCCAGGGCTGCTCTCTTGGGGCTGAGACTCACCCCCACTCCAGCCTCGGGCATCATATTGTTGTTGTTGTTGTTGTTGTTGTTGTTGTCTAGTCTGTGATAGAGTCGTCTTTCTAGAGCGTAAACGTTAGTCTCGTGTTAAGCGGGCCAGTAGAAGTGTAAATCTTATCGCCCTGGGTTAACAATGTGTGTGTGTAAAGGGGGCGAAGCGATCTCAGGATCAACTCTTAGTCCAGGGTGGGTCCACAACAACAACAACAACAACAATAACCACAACAACAACGTTTCTCATTATTACAGCCCTACTGTATCGTGGGCAGCCTCTCGCTCCAGGCGGAGGAGGCCTTCTTTGTCTTTTGGCTGAGCAGTCAGATATTTTCACATAACAAAGTTCATATGAGTTGTTTCCTGTCTTTGGAAGGCAGACTCCAGATCAACATTTCCTTCCAGGCCCCGCCGACGGTCGTAAAACATCTAAAACCCCAAAGACCGTCTCTGAATATAAAAATGATTAACGCCTTATAGTAATTAGTTGTTATTACAGATTGTCCTCGGAAGTTGTTCCATACTGAAAGGAGAGCTCCGAGTTTTCATCCATAGTAACGGAGACGATAGATTATTGATTATTATGAACTCGATCATAAAGTCTCTGTTCAACTACGTTTGCATTATTCTCAACAGTATGATTGACATATTCTAAAATATAATGTTCATGTTCAAAACACACACTTTTTTAAAAACACGGATACATTTCCAAACAATAATAATGTGCACATTAAAATCCTAATAATAACATCTGTGACGGCTCCTGGTTCCTGCTCAGCTCTGGGTTTCAGTTATGCGTGTGTATCATTATATAGTTATATAATTATGAGAGCCCCCGGGTGCACTCAGGATATGCGAATGCATCGTGGCGAGAGTGCAGAGTGATGACATCACCGGTTCCTCAAAGTCTCTGTTGCTGTTGTTGAGGAAGTGGGAGGAGCTACTGGCACGTGTTGTAGATCTGGATCTGCTTGTTGATGTCACTCAGGATGGATTTCATCTTGTCCTCCAGGCCGTCCAGCTGACGCGCTTTACCCTCCAGGCGCTTCTGGTTCTCCTCGTAGTTCTTCTCCAGCTCTGTGGGCCGCGACGGGGACAGAGGGAGACCAGCCAATCAAAATGTAACAGATTCTTTGAACTCTTCAGTACCTTTTCAACAATTGAGTCTTTCAAATTATAATTTTTATATTTATATATATATATAAATATATGAGTATAAATATATATATATATATATATTTATAAATTAATACATTTAATATATATATATATATATAAAAATATGTATTAATAAATATATAAATAAATATATATCTATATATATATATATATATAGATATATATCTATATATACACATGTATATATATAGATATATATATATAAATACATGTATATAAATAAATATATGTATAATAATAAATTTGTATAAATAAATATATAAAAATAATACATAGAATTAAATAAATAAAAATAAATATATATAAATACATGTATGTATATATATATATATATATATATATATATATATATATATATATATATATATATATATCTATCCATCTACACACACACAGGCACACACCTGCTAGCCTCTGCAGCTTGTTCTGGGCGTCTCTCAGGAGTTCCTTGGCTTCCTCCCGGAGGCTCTCGGCTCTTTTCTTGGCCTCCTGCACGGCTTTGGCCTTCGTGTCGACTCGCTGCTGCACCTCGTGGTATTTATCCGTCAGCTGGCCGTCAAGAATCTAACAGGAAAGGTTATTCTTTAGCAGCCTTTTAATGCTTTGAATGAGGAAAGGTGTACCTACACACACACACACACACCTGCTTGGCTTCGTTGGCCTTGTCTCGGGCCATGGTGGCCGTCTCCTCTGCGCGGGCCGCTGCCATGCTGTTGGTGGCCCGTTGGGTCTGCAGGGCGGCGACCTCCCGGCCCAGCGTGCCCAGGCGGTCCATGGCCTCGCTCAGGTGCTTCTCACTGTTGGAGGTTTCAGACTCAATCTGAGGAGGGGGGGGCAAAGGGACATGGGTTTCCTTCCATCTCCAAATTATGATGGACCTATAAATTAAACTTTGGGAACAGTGGGAAAGAATCACTGGGACGCCGTCCCCTTAAAGTTAATGAACAGAATAATAACAACAACAGTCTTTAGCATCTTCATTATATTTAGTTCATTCACTTCATCTGAGTATCTGCTTAGCTTGCAGTTTGTATATCTTCAGTTTATTGTATACTCTAAAAGTGAAGAAAATATATAATATATTTGAACACGAGAAGCTTCAAAACATCATCACCGGAATCATTGAGGTGTAGAAATGTCATTAAATTAACTTTTCTTTAAATTCTAAAATCGAGAGATGAAGTATACTGAGAGATGAAGTATACTGAGCGCCTAACAGAGGGTCCATCCACCTTATATATATATGTATGTATATATATATATATATATATATATATATATATATATATATATATATATAAATATATATATATATATATATATATATATATATAAATATATATATATATATAGATTAATTTATATATATATATTTATATTTATATATATGTTATGTATATATATAAATGCATAACATATATATATAATATATATATATAAATATATATATAAATGAATCTATATATATATATATATATATATTTATATTTATATATATATATATATATATATAAATATAAATGAATATATATATATATATATATTTATATATATATATATATATATATATATATATATATATATATATATATATATATATATAAATGAATAAATAAAAGCTTCTCGTGTACTACCCACCAACCCCAGTAACCAGTGGGTGTGTGTGTGCTCACCTGCACCAGCCGGGCCTCCGTCTCCCCGATGTCGGCCGTGGCTCTGCCGATGGCCTTCTCCGCCGACGTCTGCGCCGCCTGAGCGTCCAGCAGCGCCCGCCTCACCGTCTCCGCCGTGGCCTTCACGCCCTCGGCGCTGTGCCTGAGGGGAGAGGACGCGTGAGCGCGTGGCGCTCTCTCTCCGGTTGGCCTGTTTTTAAGCCCGTTGCCATGGTTACCTGGCCCTCTTGGCGTCCAGCAGCAGCCGCTCCGCCTCGCGCACGTCGCCCTGCGTCTGCCGCAGGATGGCGTCCACGTTGGAGAGGCTGCGCACGCGCTCCTTGATCTCGTCGGCCAGATGGCGGATCTGGAGCGGCGAGGCGGGGATGGAGAGCTCCAGCACGCGGTTCGCCACGGACTCGATGCTGTCGGGGTCGGCGCCTTCCTCTGAGGGAGGAGGAGGAGGAGGAGGAGGAGGAGGAGGAGGAGGGATGAGTCACCATGCTACATGCTCCTGGTTGAAGCTCCTCTGAGGAACTAGAACATGATTCAACTCCTCCATCACTCCTCCATCACTCCTCCATCACTCCTCCAGGACTTTTCCATGACTTTGAAGCAGCGTTCCCTCTCAGTCGACTCACGCGTCAGGAAGTCTCTGATCTGCTTGATGAGGTCTCTCAGGTCGTTGTTGGAGCGCTCCACCTGGTTCTTGGTGGCCGTGGCTTTGTCCAGGGTGGCCTGGGCTTTCCCTCTGGCCTCCTCTGCTCTGGTCTTGGCGTCGGCCACCTGAGTGGAAGGAGAGATGATCCCAGTGGAGAGGAGCAGGAGGAGCCACCGCCGGGTGTGGTGTTGTGTTGTTGTGTTGTTGTGTTGTTGTTGTGTTGTTGTGTGTCTCCTACCTTAGTGTAGAGGCCCTCCACGTCCCCCATGGCCTTGTGGAGCTGCTTCTCGGCGTGCTTGGCCGTCTCCAGGGCGTTGTGGGCCTTCGCCACGGCGCCGTTACAGTTCAGGCCTCCGCAGTGACGGCTCCCTTCATCGTCAAGGCAACCGGCTCCGCCACAAGGGCTCTCACCACAGGGGGCGTCACCTGGGGCGCCGCACACCTGGCGGGACACGGGAATGTGTACTTGTGTGTGTGGAAATAAATATATATTTATATATTTATATATATATATATATATATATATATATATATATATATATATATATATATATATATATATTTATTTCTCTCTCTTATCTCTCTCTCTGTATATATATATATATATATATATATATATATATATATATATATAAATATTAGGGCTGTCAATCGATAGAATATCTCTCGGGGGGAGGGACTAATTTGAAATGTGTTTTTTCTCAATGTTCCTATGTCTCTAAACATAAACACTGTCTCTAAACATAAACACTGTCTCTAAACATAAACACTGTCTCTAAACATAAACACTGTCTCTAAACATAAACACTGTCTCTAAACATAAACACTGTCTCTAAACATAAACACTGTCTCTAAACATAAACACTGTCTCTAAACATAAACACTGTCTCTCTACATAAACACTGTCTCTAAACATAAACACTGTCTCTAAACATAAACACTGTCTCTATACATAAACACTGTCTCTATACATAAACACTGTCTCTCTACATAAACACTGTCTCTCTACATAAACACTGTCTCTCTACATAAACACTGTCTCTATACATAAACACTGTCTCTCTACATAAACACTGTCTCTAAACATAAACACTGTCTCTATACATAAACACTGTCTCTCTACATAAACACTGTCTCTAAACATAAACACTGTCTCTCTACATAAACACTGTCTCTAAACATAAACACTGTCTCTAAACATAAACACTGTCTCTCTACATAAACACTGTCTCTAAACATAAACACTGTCTCTCTACATAAACACTGTCTCTAAACATAAACACTGTCTCTATACATAAACACTGTCTCTCTACATAAACACTGTCTCTATACATAAACACTGTCTCTCTACATAAACACTGTCTCTCTACATAAACACTGTCTCTAAACATAAACACTGTCTCTAACCTTCTCGTTGATCTTCTTCAGGTCCAGCCCCTGAACTCGGCCGCTGAGGTCTCCGAGCGCTCGCTTGTTGGCGGCGTTCTTGCGGTTGAAGTCGTCCTTCTTGGCGGCGATGAGGCGCTCGGTGCGGCGCCGCGTGTCGGCCGACTGGCTGACGGTGCTGGGCCGCGCGGAGGTGGAGTCGTTGGCGCGGCGCTCCGCCTCACGAGACTTGTTGTAGGAGCTGTGGATGCTGTCGAACGCACCTGGAGCAGGGTTCATCCACACGACCAATGAACAGGTTCATCCACACGACCAATGAACAGGTTCATCCACACGACCAATGAACAGGTTCATCCACACGACCAATGAACAGGTTCATCCACACGACCAATGAACAGGTTCATCCTCCTGACCAATGAACAGGTTCATCCACATGACCAATGAACAGGTTCATCCACACGACCAATGAACAGGTTCATCCACATGACCAATGAACAGGTTCATCCTCATGACCAATGAACAGGTTCATCCACATGACCAATGAACAGGTTCATCCACATGACCAATGAACAGGTTCATCACATGACCAATGAACAGGTTCATCCACATGACCAATGAACAGGTTCATCCACATGGTGACCAATGAACAGGTTCATCCACATGACCAATGAACAGGTTCATCCTCATGACCAATGAACAGGTTCATCCACATGACCAATGAACAGGTTCATCCTCATGACCCATGAACAGGTTCATCCACATGGATTTGTGGATTATAGGTTGTACACGGTGCTGCATGTGCGCCCCCTTGTGGGCAGTGCGAGGTCCATCCCTCCGGTCCTCACCCAGGAAGTTGGAGTTCTTCAGGACGTCCAGCTGCCGGTGCAGCTGCTCCGAGGTGAGGTTCAGCTCCCGGGCTTCTCTCTCCAGAGCGCTCAGCTCCTTGCTGGCCTCGGAGCTGCTGTCCTGCACCGCCGTGAGGTCGCCCTCCAGGCGGTTCAGGCTGTCCGTGGTCTCGCCGATCTGCGCTCTGCAGGAAGACCGGCGGACGGCGGTTTAGGGACGTGAAGACGACCCACGTGGGATTTAACATGTAGTCTCAGAGTTATTTAATACATCTCAGACGGGCAATCCTGAAGCCAATTCAATTCAGTTTATCATCAACCAATTATCATCACTGTGTCTGTCTGTTGCAAATAAAATAGAAGAAGAAGAGGAAGAAGAAGAGGAAGAAGAAGAGGAAGAGGAAATAAAATAGAAGAAGAAGAAGCGGAGAAAAAAGAGGAAGAAAAAGTAGAAACAGAAGAGGAAGAAGACTAGGCAAGAAGAAGAAGAGAAGAAGAAGAAGAAGAAGAAGAAGAAGAAGAAGAAGAAGAAGAAGAAGAAGAAGAAGAAGAAGAAGAAGAAGAAGAAGAAGAAGAAGAAGGAGGAGTAGGAGGAAGAGGAGGAGGAGGAGAAGGAGGAGGAGAAGGAGGAGGAGAAGGAGGAGGAGGAGGAGGAGGAGGAGGAGGGAAGGGAGGAGGAGGAGGAGGAGGAGGAGGAGGAGGAGGAGGAGGAGGAGGAGGAGGAGGAGGAGGAGGAGGGGGAGGAGAAGGAGAAAGGGGAAACTCCCACAATGCAGTGCAGCGTCCTCTCTGTACCTGAGCTCCTCGATGAGCTCCATCAGCGTGGCGACGGCGGCGGCGGTGGCGTTGCGGTTGTCCACGATGCCCCGAGCCAGAGCCAGCTTCTCCTCCAGGGCGCCGAAGGCCTTCTCGTAGGGCCCGGTGAGCCCGGTGCTCTGGATCTCGTGGGCGCGGCCCGCCAGAGTCTTGGTGCGCACCGCCAGGTCCTGGAGGCGGGACCAGAAGCATCACTCAGTACCTGGCGCCCGGCGTCGGCCCGCTCGAGGATCGGGCCCCGCCTCCACGCACCTGCACGATGCGGTCCCAGTCCCCGAAGCACTTGTGGCAGGGCTGGCAGGCGGGGAAGTGACCGGAGAAGCCTCGGGCACACTGGTCACAGCGCACGCCCGACACGCCCTGCTGGCACACACAGTGGCCCGACACACGGCTGCACTGGGACGTCTCGATGCCACGCCAGTCACAGTCACAGGCTGGGGGGCATATACAATTATGAGATATCATTGACATCATAATAAGTGTACAACATTAATTATTGAGACATTATAGGTTCCAGATGAACTTACATAGATATATACATATATTATCCTATTATTGGATCACTTTCTGATATTACCTTTATTTGTAAGAAGTGACGTGACATGGAGAGTGAGGCTAATGGGAAAGTGGCTTTAACATGCATTCTCTCTGCTGACCACCAGGGGGCGACTCCTCGACGTATCCCTCAGTAAACACATGGAGCCGCTCCAGATCCCCAACAGCATGTCACCTCTGTCGTCACGTGTCTCACCTCTCACGTGTCTCACCTCTCACGTGTCTCACCTCTCACGTCTCACCTCTCACGTGTCTCACCTCTCACGTCTCACCTCTCACGTGTCTCACCTCTCACGTCTCACCTCTCACGTGTCTAACGTGTCTCACCTCTCACGTGTCTAACGTGTCTCACCTCTCACGTGTCTAACGTGTCTCACCTCTCACGTGTCTCACGTGTCTCACCTCTCACGTGTCCAACGTGTCTCACCTCTCATGTGTCTCACCTCTCACGTGTCTAACGTGTCTCACCTCTCACGTGTCTCACGTGTCTCACCTCTCACGTCTCACCTCTCACGTGTCTCACCTCTCATGTGTCTCACCTCTCACGTCTCACCTCTCACGTGTCTCACCTCTCACGTGTCTCTCGTGTCTCACCTCTCATGTGTCTCACCTCTCACGTGTCTCACCTCTCACGTGTCTCACCTCTCACGTGTCTCACGTGTCTCACCTCTCACGTGTCTAACGTGTCTCACCTCTCACGTGTCTCACCTCTCACGTGTCTCACGTGTCTCACCTCTCACGTGTCTCACCTCTCACGTGTCTCACGTGTCTCACCTCTCACGTGTCTCACCTCTCACCTCTCACGTGTCTCACCTCTCACGTGTCTCACGTGTCTCACCTCTCACGTGTCTCACCTCTCACGTGTCTCACGTGTCTCACCTCTCACGTGTCTCACCTCTCACCTCTCACGTGTCTCACCTCTGCACTGAGTCCCGGGGTCTCCCCAGTAGTTCTCCTGACAGTCCGTGCAGGTCGTCCCTCCGAAGCCGTCCCGACACTGACACTGACCGGAGAACTGGACAACAGAGAGGAGTCAGCCTCGTCTTCACGTCGCCGAGCCGCAGCGTGAGGTGTGGGCGGCGGCCTCGGGTGACCCCGGTGACCCCGGTGACCCCGGTGCGCCCCTACCTCGTTGCAGGAGGAGGTGACGGAGTTGTTGGGGTCGCAGCCGCACGCCTCGCAGCCCCTCCCCCCGGCCAGGTTCCAGTGGTCGGGGGCGCAGTGGTCACACGTCAGCCCGACGGCGTTGGGCAGACACTGGCACTGGCCGGTGGCCCGCTGGCACACGCAGTCCTCGCGCTGCAGGCACTGGCCCCGGTCCGTGCCCAGGAAGTTACAGGTGCACTCTGGAGGGAGCGTCACCATGGTTATAACAACGTTTAAAAAGCGAGCCCCCCCCCCCCGCGGCCGCGTCGCTCACTCCTGCAGTTGCGCCGCGAGGCGTCTCCGAAGTATCCGCTCCTGCAGACGCCGCAGTCGGCGCCCTCCGTGTTGTAGAGGCACTTCCCGCAGCGCCCCGTCTGCCGGTCGCAGGCGCCGGCGTCCGACATGTCGATGTTGTTGTTGCAGCGGCACGGCTGGCAGCGCCCGCCGGGCTGGGAGGGGTTGCCGTAGTAACCCGGAGCGCATTCCCCACAGCGGGGTCCTGGAGAGGGGGGGGGGCATGAGGAGGCGTGGTGACGGACCTCCTCGTGTGTGATCTCTCAGAGGAGGAACACGCGTGTGCAGCGAGGCGTGTGGGCGTTACCCGTGTAACCCTGGTTACAGTTGCAGATGATCTGTCGGTTGCGGTCGTCCTGGTAACAAGACGCAGCGAAGTGGCGTCCGCTGTCGGGCCCGTCTGGACACGGACACGGCCGACACTGAGCACCGGGCGCTTTGCCCAACACCGGGTTACCATAGTAACCGTTGGCACACCTACAGACGGAGAAGAACAACGACATCCTGGAACTGGAACTCACACAGGACTTCTTCAGGTAGTCTCCTCCCCCCTCCTCACCTGTCACAGGTGACTCCTCCTCCTCTCCCCCCCTCCTCCCCTGTAACACATGTCTCCTCCCCCTTCCTCACCTGTCACATGTCTCCTCACCTCCCCTCCTCACCTGTCACAGGTGTCTCCCCCCCCCTCCTCACCTGCCACAGGCGTCTGCCTCCTCCCTCCCTCCCACCTGTCACAGGCGTCCTTCCTCCTCTCCTCCCTCACCTGTCACAGGCGTCTCCTCCTCTCCTCCTCCCCCCCCCTCCTCACCTGTCACAGGCGTCTCCTCCGGTGTTGTCCCTGCAGCCGCTGCATGCTCCGGTCCTCTGGTGGCAGCTGTCTGCGTGCCCGTTGCAGACGCAGGCTCTGCAGCTGGGGAAGCCCCAGTGACCCGCCGGGCAGCCGTCGCACCGCGGGCCGAACGCGCCGGGCCGGCAGCGGCACCGACCCGACGACACGTCGCACAGACGAGACACCGAGCCCTCGGGGCTGCAGCCGCAGGCTGGGGACGAGGGAGGAGAGGAGGGATAGGAGGGAGGAGAGGGAGGAGAGGGAGGAGAGGGAGGAGAGGGAGGAGAGGAGGAGAGGAGGGATAGGAGGGAGGAGAGGGGACGAGGGAGGAGAGGGAGGAGAGGGAGGAGAGGGGAGAGGAGGAGGGGGAGGGAGGGAGAGGGAGGAGAGGGAGGGAGGGAGGGAGAGGGGAGGGGGAGGGAGGGAGGAGAGGGAGGGAGGGAGGAGAGGGAGGAGAGGGAGGGAGGGAGGGAGGGAGGGAGGAGGGAGGAGGGGGGAGGGAGGGAGGGAGGAGAGGGAGGGAGGGAGTGGGGAGGAGAGGGAGGGAGGGGGAGGGAGGAGAGGGGAGGAGAGGGGAGGGAGGAGGGGGAGAGGGAGAGAGGGAGAGGGAGGGGGAGGAGGGGGAAGAGGGAGGAGAGGGGGGAGAGGGAGGAGAGGAAAGGGGAGGAGAGGGAGGAGAGGGAGGAGAGGGGAGAGAGGGGAGAGAGGGAAGAGAGGGAGGAGAGGGGAGAGAGGGAGGAGAGGGAGGAGAGGGAGGAGAGGGAGGGAGAGGAGGGATAGGAGGGGAGGAGAGGGGACGAGGGAGGAGAGGGAGGAGAGGGAGGAGAGGAGGGAGGAGAGGGAGGAGAGGAGGGAGGAGAGGGAGGAGAGGGAGGAGAGGAGGGAGGGGAGGAGAGGGAGGAGAGGAGGGGAGGAGAGGGGAGAGGGAGGAGAGAGGGAGGGAGGGAGGAGGAGGAGAGGAGGAGGGGAGGAGAGGGAGAGGGAGGGAGGAGGGAGGGAGGGGAGGAGAGGGGAGGAGAGGGGAGGGAGAGGGAGGAGAGGGAGGAGGGAGGAGGGAGGAGAGGAGGGAGGAGAGGGAGGAGAGGGAGGAGAGGGGAGAGGGAGGAGGAGGGGAGAGGGAGAGGGAGGAGAGAGGAGGAGGAGAGGGAGGAGAGGGAGGAGAGGGGGAGGGGAGGAGAGGGGGGAGAGGGAGGAGAGGGAGGAGAGGGTGATGAGGGAGGAGAGGGAGAGAGGAGGGGGAGGAGAGGAGGAGGGAGGAGGGAGGAGAGGGGAGAGGGGAGAGGGGGGGAGAGGGGAGGAGAGGGGAGGAGAGGAGGGAGGGAGGGGAGGAGGAGGGGAGGGGGGAGGGAGAGGAGAGGGGACGAGGGAGGAGAGGGAGGAGAGGGAGGAGAGGGAGAGGGAGGAGAGGGAGGAGAGGGAGGAGAGGGAGGAGAGGAGGGATAGGAGGGAGGAGAGGGGACAAGGGAAGAGGAGGGACAAGGGAGAAGAGGAGACGAGGGAAGAGAGGGAACGAGGGAGGAGAGGGAACGAGGGAGGAGAGGGAGAAGAGGGAGGAGAGGGGATGAGGGAGGAGAGGGGACGAGGGAGGAGGAGGGAGGAGAGGGAGGAGAGGGAACGAGGGAGGAGGAGGGATAGGAGGGAGAGAAGGGAATGAGGGAGGAGAGGGAACAAGGGAGGAGAGGGGACGAGGGAGGAGGAGGGATAGGAGGGAGAGAAGGGGAGAGGAGAAGGAGAAGGGAGGAAGTAGCCAGAGGGTTCAGGGAAACGTCGTTTGAGTAAACAGTTTCACTGGGAGGCAGCAGGGGGCGCCAGAGGCCAACGAACTGAACACGGCAGGTAAGACATAACAGAACTGAGAGAACAGAACCATAACGGGGCTTCCCTTTGTTGAAGGTTCTACAAGACACCTTTATGGGTTCTTTGAAGAACTCTTCAAGGACATGGTTCTTTAGAGAACCCTGGTTTGAAGGGTTCTTTGAGGAACCTGAAATGGTTCTCTCTGTTATCACTCTGAAGAACCATGTTGGGTTCCAGATGCTCCTTCATGGTTCTGTTTGTGTGTTTTGACTCTTTCTAATAGAGTTTCTCCATGTTTCCTTCTTTTTAAATCCACATAGAAAATCTCCCTAATGGTGGTTTACCGGGGCTCCCGTAGTTTCTACGTTCCCTGTTGCTGTTTATTTACTACTGTGGGAAGTTTCTTTAAAGTCTGTCTTTCCTTCTTTCTATATCACAAATATTCAGTGATTTTTTCTTTAAAAAACTAATTATGAATTTGTTTACAGTTACGTTTTAGTGCTATTAAATAAAAAGACTCCAGGTTTGAAAACCGTTGGACACATCCACAATCTTTCCTTCTTTTTATATCAGAGATTTAAAATCTGTGGTTTGGGAGGTTCTTTGAGGAACCAGAAACGGTTCTTCCATGGCGTCACTCTAAGGAACCATATTCGGTTCCAGGTGCCCCCCCATGTTTCTGCGTGTACCGATGTTGAGATCCAGGAGCTCCACCTGGAGGCCCCGCCCACCCCTACGTAACCCAGGGTCTGTCCGTCTGTCCGTCTGTCCGTCTGTCCGTCTGTCCGTCTCACCGATGCAGCCCGACGGGCCGAAGCCGTGCGTCCCCGGAGCGCATTGGTCACAGCGTCGACCAATCACGTTGGGCCGGCAGGGGCACTGACCGCCACGCACATCACACATGGAGCTGGTGGAGCCCTGAAGGTCACAGCTACAAGCTGGAGGAGGAGGAGGAGGAGGAGGAGGAGGAGGAGGAGGAGGAGGAGGAGGAGGAGGAGGAGGAGGAAGAGGAGGAGGAAGAGGAGAAGAAGGAGGAGTAGGAGGAGGAAGAGGAGGAGGAGGAGGAGGAGGAGGAGGAGGAGGAGGAGGAGGAGGAGGAGGAGGAGGAGGAGGAGGAGGAGGAGGGGGAGGGGGAGGAGGAGGAGGAGGAGTAGGAGGAGGAAGAGGAGGAGGAGAAGGAGAAGAAGAAGTAGAAGAAGAAGAAGAAGAAGAAGAAGAAGAAGGAGTAGAAGAAGGAAGAAGAAGAAGAAGAAGAAGAAGAAGAAGAAGAAGAAGAAGAAGAAGAAGAAGAAGAAGAAGAAGAAGAAGAAGAAGAAGAAGAAGAAGAAGGAGGAGTAGAAGAAAACATCTATTAAGAAATAGCACACATTAAAACATTTCGATAATGACCCTGATCCCAATCGTGAGGCTTTGTTATCTCCCTCCACAGGCCGGTCAGGGGTCAGGGGTCAGGGTCATGGGTCAGGGGTCATGGGTCAGGGTCATGGGTCAGGGTCAGGGGTCAGGGGTCAGGGTCATGGGTCAGGGGTCATGGGTCAGGGGTCATGGGTCAGGGGTCATGGGTCAGGGTCATGGGTCAGGGGTCAGGGGTCAGGGTCATGGGTCAGGGTCAGGGGTCATGGTCATGGTCAGGGTGTTCCACTCACGCAGAGCCCCGTCGTTCACCACGGCCGACATGCTGGTGAGGATCTTGGCGCAGGTGTCGCTCATCGCCGGGCGCGCCACGCCCTTCGCCGCCTCGTGGCAGCGGTACCGCTCGTACGCCTGCTTCCTGCTGTCGGAGGCCGGGTCGCCGGCGCCGAACATGTCCAGGGAGGAGGGGCGCGGCATCAAGGCGATCTGAGGGGGGGGGGGGCAGATTCAAGAAGGGGGGAGGGGCCGGCCCCCTCCTCACAGGTCAGGTGATCTGGGCTCTCCTCACCGAGTCCACCAGCAGGACGGCGTCCGCCGCCCCGTTCAGGATGCTGTTGGCGTCGTGGTAACGCTTGAACTCGAAGCGGAGGGTGTAGGTCACGCCTCTCTCCAGACACACGGCCTGAGGAGGGACCGCAAACCTGCAGGCGGGGGGGGGGGCACGCGGTGAGCGCTCAGCCAGTGTGTGTGTGTGTGTGTGTGTGTGTCTAGCCACGGACCTGGCTCCGGCCGGCAGGGCCACGGTGAGCCGGTCGTCGTCTGGGATGGTGTTCCCACAGGGGCTGCTGGTGGGAATCGGCCCCGGGCGGACCACCGTGACGCGCACCTCCTCCCAGTCCCGGGGCATCTGGGTAGAATCGGTGCTTTACGGTTAACACGCCGGTCCTCAGAAGAACTGAAGAGCAGACTCAGGAGGAGGATGGTGAGCTCGTGCTGGAGACACGGACCTGAGACTCGTAGCGGACCAGCAGGTCGTACTCCATGGAGTACGGCACGTTGCTGATGAGGAACTCCAGGGTGCCGCCCTCGGGCGCCTTGGCGAACCCGAGGCCGGTCCAGGTGGCGGGGCGCCCCGGCTGGTGCTCCCGGGTCTCCAGCGTGCAGCCCTGAGGATGTTCAGCGTTCAGATCGCTTCCTCACATCTCCAGACTAGAGCCGCAGAATGACGATGGAGGTGAAGGCTAGGCTCACCTGGCCCATCGCGGCCGACTCGGCCTCATACAGGAAGTGATCCAGAGCCATGAAGAAGAACCGGGACTCCACCTGAGCGCACTGGCGGCCCGTCATGTGACTGCGGCAGCGACACACACCGCTCTCCACGGAGCAGCTGCAGAACAGACCCTTGTTATGTCGTTGATATTTTATTTATATATATATAATATATATAAGAAATAAATATATATAGAAATATATGTATATAGATATATATTCTTTATATATATTAATATTTATGGATACGTATTTAGATATATATATATATATATATATTTATATATATATCTACTGTATATATATTATATAAATATATATATAATTATATATAAATATATATATATAAGATAAATATATATATATATATATATATATATATATTATATATATATATATTATATAACTATATATATACAGTAGATATATATATATATATATATATTATAAATATAATATATATACTGTATATATAAGATACATATATATTATATTATATATATATATATATATATATCTACTGTATATATATATATATATTATATAACTATATATATACAGTAGATATATATATATATATATTATATATTAAATATATATATTATATAAATATATATATATATTATATAAATATAATATATATACTGTATATATAAGATACATATATATTATATTATATTATATTATATATATATATATATATATATATATATATATATATATAAATATATATATATATATGAGAATCCTTATAGCTATGGTGTCACTCACTGGTTGTCCAGCGCCCCCCCGATATCACACTCGCAGCCACGGCAACCATTCATGTCGAGACTCAGAGCCCAGTGCTCCGGCTGGAAGAGAGAGAGAGGGGTTGATAGACAGAGAACACAGAGAGAGACAGGAAGAGACAGACAGACAGACAGACAGACAGGCAGACAGACATACAAACACACACACACACAGACAGACAGACAGACAGACAGACAGGCAGGCGGCTCCAGAGACACTCGATGCTTCGCCCACCGTGGTATTTCCGTGACACGGGGACTTCCCGGTGTTTGTCTGATCCAGTGAAACACTCTCAGCCTCGGGCCTCAGCGCCTCGCTCCTTGACTTCACACGGCGTTCTCCAGGAGAACATCTCCCTTCCTGTTGAGGCGAGCTGTTCCTGCTGCCTCCATCAACACCCTCACCCTCCAGCCAGGCCCACTGGTCTGTGGTCTGGTGGTTCCACCACAAGCAGATCAGCCTGGACCGCTATGTGGAGCGCTAACAAGAGAAACTCTGAGCCTGACACGCTGTCCTTAAACAGGGTCCTACACATGTTGACCAGTGGAATTCCAGGACTTTTCCAGGACTTTAAAACATATTTCCATGACCAAACTGAAATCTCGTTGTGTACATGGAAACTTTTTGAAAATGTAGTATTGAAACAATGAGAATTACAAAGAATACAATATACCTTAAATGAAACAAATGAATGAGAGACAATAGTTTGATTAAAAGAATAAACATTACTATACATGTTTATTCCTAGAAACACTTATAAATGTTTATTCTATTAATCAAACTATTTTCCTTTATGTGCAAATCCATCTGTTTGGACTTGGCCTATGCCAGCTTATAATTTGAGTCTTCCTTTCAAAAACATCTGAATTATTTTAAACTCGGCGTAAATGAATAAGTGATTATAACACATTTCCATGAATTTTCCATGACGTTTGTGATTTAAGTTTTTTCCATGATTTTTCCAGACCTGGAAATAAACATTTTAAAATTCCATGACTTCTCCAGGTTTTCCATGAGCGTACGGACCCTGTTAAAGCTTCTCTGTACGCGTAAGTGGCTAATTATATGGATATGTTTTACTTTTTACTTTCTTTCTTTCTTTTGGTTTGAATACACTGTGAAACTCAAAGCACAGGCACATAAATAACTCTTCCAGAGGATGCTTTCTGTCCAGCGCCGTCACCCCGTCGCCACTAAAGCGGCTCCATCGGAGGACGGGGTCCAGACCCTGACCATGTTGGGTCCTGCTGTAACCCACACCCACTGGTCAAGCATCAAACCCCGGCTAACTTTAGACAGCCGGGCCAGGCGGAGGCTCACATTCCCACACTATTCCTGGCTGAGGAGGTTTGGGACAAGAGGATAAATGAAGCTGACGAGCAGCTGATCTCGTCTGGAGGGAGGAGCACACCGAGTGAAGAGTCAGGAGGCCTCGTCCAGGAGTGGAAAGGAAGGGGAGTCGCGCGTTAACGTGTGTCGTGTTGGGTTCAAACACGGGACACGAGGGGGACAGAGGTGGTCAAAAAGAGACAGGAGAGACGTCTGAGGGCTGGTGGACCGTCACATGACCACCAGGAGAGAGAGTCACATGACAGTCGCTGTCTTACCAGACACTGGTCGCAGCTGCGCCCGGTGACCAGCCGCTTGCAGAAGCAGTCTCCGCTGACCGGGTCGCACTGGGAGCTGCCCGACACGGTGCCCCGCTGGTCGCACCGGCACGCTGCGGCACACGGGGGGGGGGGGGGGGGGGGGGGAGTTAGGGACTGGAGCACGATGAGCAGAGTTCTTAAAGATCATAAAACGACCACCGCTGTCCAGAAAACATCCTTCTGGACTCGATTTCAATGTTCTCATTTTCTATGTTATAACATTATTTATCATGAAGCATCAAGTCTCTATGACTCATAGGAGATGACTGGAGGGTAAAGAGCTATAATAATGCGGAAATCTACTCTAAATATAAATTGTGAGGAAGGTGATTTCATCATACAGTGTATATTTATATATATGACGATGTATTTAAATGTAAAAAAATCAACATATATATATATATATAAAAATATATATCTAAATAAGTATCCATAAATATTAATATATATAAAGTATATATATATCTATATACATATATTTCTATATATATTTATACATATTTCTGTATATATTTATTTATATATTTATACATATATATTTATATATAAATATTTATCCATGTATATATATATATATATATATATATTTATATGTATATTTAAATGTATATATATATAAATAAATGTAGATGTATATATATATACAATATATGTATATATAAATATATAAATATATATATATATTGATACATATGCATATATATATATATATATATTAGGAGAGAGAGAGAGAGAGAGAGAGAGAGAGAGAGAGACAGCGACTGTACTCACGTTGGCAGCCCTGAGGGTTGTGGGGGCTCAGGCCGAAGAAGCCCGTCTTACACTTGTCGCAGCGCGGCCCCTCCACGTTGGCTTTGCAGCGGCACAGACCGCCCACGGCGCCGAGGGACGGGTCCGTGCGGCCGTCGCACATCCCTCCGTTCTGAGATCCGTCCGGGTCGCAGTCGCACGCTACGGGAGACACGGCGAGGCGGCAGGGCGGCGTTACGGTGCGTTGCAGAGCGAGTTACCGTGGAACGGGAAGAGACGCCCTTCATCGTCCTCTTCCTCCACGTGCTTCACTTCCTCACTCACCCACGCAGACCCTGGGGTCCCGGGTGTCCCTGGCGGGGTCTTGGTAGTAGAAGGGCTTGCAGCTCTCACAGCTGCGCCCCACGGTGTTGTGCTGACAGTCGTCACACACCCCCCCGCTCAGGTTGCCCGTGGCCAGGTACACCGCCATGTCGAAGTGGCACTGGCTGGAGTGGCCGTTGCAGGTGCACTCTGGGAAATAAAGAGGCGCGTTAGTCCCTCCGCTGGTCCCCCCCTCGCGCTGGTCTTCCTCCTCCGGACTCACTCCTGCAGGCGTTGCTGCTGCTGCCCTCGGCCGGCTTCCAGGGCAGGTCGTTGTGGAAGTCGTCGCACTGCTCGCAGTTCAGCCCTTTGGTGTTGTGGTTGCACACGCACCTGCCGTGCACCTTGAAGGGAGCAGGGCGAAGGCTTTGAACCCGAGAAGAGCAAATTACAGGAGGGGAAGGCGCTCGTTAGGCGTCTGCAGCCGCGCCGCTCACCATGCGCTCGATGCCGTCCCGGACGCCGTCGATGGGGGCGCACTCGGAGGCGTGGCCGTAGCAGAAGCAGTTCCCGCGGACGACCAGCTCGTAGATGGCGTAGTAGTACTTCTCTTTGATCTCGGCTCGGGGGTCCAGCAGGTTGTCTCCCAGCGTGTGAAGCTTGGTGAAGTTCACTCTCAGGTTTGTGATCTTCAGCTGGTCTGATGGAGAGAGGACAGGGAGACACACAGGGGTCAGAGCGAGGCTTGTTGTTGTTGTTGTTGTTCTCCATAGGGAGAAGGAGCGCAGCTGAATGATCTGGAGGGTCAGAGTCAGTCATCAGAGTTTCAAGGCAACTTGTGGTTTGTTTGAAATAAATAGAGAATCATCTTTATATATATATATACATATAAATATTGCTATTAATTACATTTTTCAAGCTCAAAGTTACTGCCTTCTTAGTTTTTAGCTCCCACTTTGTTACTGACTCAGCGTCGATATTCTTAATGAATCAAAGAGCTTATTACCTTCGCATTGAAAATGCAGAAGGTAACGTTTTGGCCGGCGTGTATTTATTTGTGAATATGTTTGTCCGTCCGTTTGTCCGTCCGTTATTCGTCTAAATCAGACAAAACTGAGCCGATTCTTATGAAACTTGGTGGGATGATTGGTCATGACCCAAGGAACAATCGATTAGTTTTTGGGAGCGATTGGGTCATGTGGCGTTGAGACGGTTGTGGACACGTCCCGGTCCTCTCAAACTACTCGGAGAGAGTTCCTGTCAGAGAGGAGGAGAGCTCTCCTGTTTTCAGCCTGTCCATCATCAGGATCAGACACACACACACACACACACACACACACACACACACACACACACACACACACACCGCAATTCCGCAATTCCGGCACAGTTTTTTGTTGTTGTGGTAATTATGAATACAAACAATAAAAAAAAACTGATTCTATTGTAGTAGAAGAAATAACTTCCGACACTTTGTATTTTGAGTTGAAACTCTCATTATCAACATGATGAAGATGATAATAAGGAGGATGAAGATTGATCCTTTGCCACCAGAGCAGCTGGAGTCGAGCCTCTTCACAGACACAACGCTCAGCTTCATGTCGTTTAAAGAAGCGCCTCGCTTCAATAAAGATGGATGACATGTTCCAGTGGGAGGAGTTATCTTCATCCACTCTGACCCGCTGGCTGTTTGCAGCTCACCCATTGGTCGAACAGACAGTTGATGAACTTACACCTGTGTTTTATCGAGTATTTATTAAATAACTATTTTTAAAGGATTTTTTAATGGATGCTAATTTTAAATAGATTTTTTTTCTCTCACGTTCTGTCACGTCCCCCCAGGGGTACGCGGACCCCCATTTGAGAACCACTGCTCTATGAGATCCTTTAAGGGGTACAGTCAGCGCTGGGATCTGACAATCAAGAAGACAATACAAATACAGACGGGCAAAATAAAACCAGCAGGAAGTTTAAACCCGACGAGAAGGAGACAGTCCGCTGCTCCGGTTTCTGGGAAGAGTCCTCGAGTCCTGCCAGTCTAAACACAGGGGCGAGCGAGGACGGAGAGAGAAACAGCTGCCTTTCACATCGCCCCCCAGAGAGAGAGAGAGAGAGAGGAGAGAGAGAGAGAGAGAGAGAGGGAGAGAGAGAGAGAGAGAGAGAGAGAGAGAGAGAGAGCGGGAGAGAGAGAGAGAGAGAGAGGGGCAGAGGAGAGAGAGAGAGAGAGAGAGAGAGAGAGAGGAGAGAGAGAGAGAGAGGGGCAGAGGAGAGAGAGAGAGAGAGAGAGAGAGAGAGAGAGAGAGGGGCAGAGGAGAGAGAGAGAGAGAGAGAGAGAGAGAGAGAGAGAGGGGAGCCAACTGGGTCGGCCGGAGTCTGATCCGTGGAGACACGTGTGATGACAGCAGAGGAAGCGAGCCGTTGTGTGGAATCCTCCCAGGAAGCGTCTGTCAGGCCGTCAGGAGGATCTGACAGGCGACTTGAGAGTGAGCAGAACCTTCTAGAGCCTCACCACGACACATCCGTCTCCTGGCTGCGAAGTGTGTTTCACATGTGACCTGTTGCTCTGAATGAGGGTGTGTACACTGTGGAGTCAGCGTGGGTATCCTCCTCTCACGTGGACTCTGTTGCTCTGAATGAGGGTGTGTACACTGTGGAGTCAGCGTGGGTATCCTCCTCTCACGTGGACTCTGTGTACTCTGTGTACTCTGTGTACTCTGTGTACTTTGTGGACAGGGCGTCTCGGCTGTTTGACCCTGGACGCGTCTGTCCTCCAGCTGGCTGTCCAGCTTTTATAACAGATGACATACAGGGTCCTACACATGTTGACCAGTGGAATTCCAGGACTTTTCCAGGACTTTTCCAGGACTTTAAAACATATTTCCATGACCAAACTGAAATCTCGGTGTGTACATGAAAACGTTTTGAAAATGAAGTATTCAAACAATGAGAGTTACAAAGAATACAATATACCTTAAATGAAACAAATGAATGAGAGAGAATAGTTTGATTAAAAGAATAAACATTACTATACATGTTTATTCTTAGAAACTCTTATATAAATGTTTATTCTTTTAATCAAACTATTATCCTTTATGTGCAAAAGTTTGGACTTGGCGTACGCCGGCTTATAATTTGAGTCTTCCTTTCAAAAACATGAATTATTTTAAACTCAACGTAAATGAACATGTGATTTTAACAAACTTTCATGACTTTTCCAAAACTTTTATGATTTTAGTTTTTTTCCATGACTTTTCCAGGCCTGGAAATGACCATTTTAAAATTCTATGACTTCTCCAGGTTTTCCATGAGCGTAGAACCCTGTACATAACAACGTAAAGCGCCAACGTCCACACCCACAGGCGTGTGTGTGTGTGTGTGTGTGTGTGTGGGACTCACTCTGGATGCTGGGGCTGTACGGGTCCTCGATGTCGATGGCGGGCTCCAGCACTCTGTAGATGACCTAGACCAGGACACACACAACCATCTGAGCCTCCAAGCATCTCAATCAGATGCGATACGGGAGCTCTGCAGGCCAGAGGCGTCTGCAGAGCATTCATGAGAACAAATGATGCAGGAATCAATGGCACCGTAATGTAAATGCAGTGTTAGCTCCATTGTTCACCGGGACCGTCGGCTCTATCCGCTCACCTCTCCCTGCGTCGACGGCTCGATGTCGGAGTAGCGCGACTCACAGATGACGTCGTTGATGTTCCTCAGAGGACCCTGGGCGACTCCGGGGAACGCCGTGGAGCAGTCGTGGGAGAAGTAGCGGTAGACCTGCCACGAGCGGCCGAAGTCTGCGGAGCGCTCGATCAGCATGGCCGCCGGACGGAAGGTCTGGAGAGAAGAAACAAGGTCAAGGGGACGCATAGTCACTGAGTCACTGAGTCACTGAGTCACTGTGAGTCATAGTGAGTCATAGTGAGTCACTGAGTCACTGAGTCAATGTGAGTCACTATGAGTCACTATGAGTCATAGTGAGTCACTGAGTCAACGTGAGTCACTATGAGTCACTGTGAGTCATAGTGAGTCACTGAGAGTCACTATGAGTCACTGTGAGTCATAGTGAGTCACTGAGTCACTGAGTCATAGTGAGTCACTATGAGTCACTGTGAGTCATAGTGAGTCACTGAGTCACTGAGTCAATGAGTCAACGTGAGTCACTATGAGTCATAGTGAGTCACTGAGTCACTGAGTCAACGTGAGTCACTGTGAGTCATAGTGAGTCACTGAGTCAATGAGTCAACGTGAGTCACTATGAGTCATAGTGAGTCACTGAGTCACTGAGTCACTGTGAGTCACTATGAGTCACTGTGAGTCATAGTGAGTCACTGAGTAACTGAGTCACTGAGTCAACGTGAGTCACTATGAGTCACTGTGAGTCACTGTGAGTCACTGTGAGTCATAGTGAGTCACTGAGTCACTGAGTCACTGAGTCACTGTGAGTCACTATGAGTCACTGTGAGTCACTGTGAGTCATAGTGAGTCACTGAGTCAGAGTCAATGAGTCAACGTGAGTCACTGAGTCACTGAGTCACTGTGAGTCATAGTGAGTCACTGAGTCACTGAGTCACTGAGTCACTGAGTCAACGTGAGTCAACGTGAGTCAACGTGAGTCACTGAGTCAACGTGAGTCACTATGAGTCACTGTGAGTCATAGTGAGTCACTGTGAGTCACTGTGACTCAACGTGTCCAGCTGCTCGGGGACTCTCCTCCTACCTTGAAGGTCATGATCAGGTGAGTGAAATGAAACTCGGCTTCCAGGTCCAGCTGGACGAAGACGTCAGACTTTCCTGGGAGAAAAGGAGACGGAGAGGAAGAAGTTAACACGACGCTGACGACACCTTTACAGGTTCCTAGAGACGCCTTTACAGGTTCCTAGAGACGCCTTTACAGGTTCCTAGAGACACCTTTACAGGTTCCTAGAGACGCCTTTACAGGTTCCTAGAGACACCTTTACAGGTTCCTAGAGGCACCTTTACAGGTTCCTAGAGGCACCTTTACAGGTTCCTTAAGAACCCTTTATAGGTTCCTAGAGACACCTTTACAGGTTCCTAGAGGCACCTTTACAGGTTCCTTAAGAACCCTTTATAGGTTCCTAGAGACGCCTTTACAGGTTCCTAGAGACGCCTTTACAGGTTCCTAGAGACACCTTTACAGGTTCCTAGAGACACCTTTACAGGTTCCTAGAGACGCCTTTACAGGTTCCTAGAGACGCCTTTACAGGTTCCTAGAGACGCCTTTACAGGTTCCTAGAGACACCTTTACAGGTTCCTAGAGACGCCTTTACAGGTTCCTAGAGACGCCTTTACAGGTTCCTAGAGACACCTTTACAGGTTCCTAGAGACACCTTAACAGGTTCCTAGAGACACCTTAACAGGTTCCTAGAGACACCTTAACAGGTTCCTAGAGACACCTTTACAGGTTCCTAGAGACACCTTTACAGGTTCCTTAAGAACCCTTTATAGGTTCCTAGAGACGCCTTTACAGGTTCCTAGAGACACCTTTATAGATTCCTTGAAGAAATTGTTCTTTAGAGAACCCTGGCTTGAAAGGTTCTGTGGAACCAGAAATGGTTCTTCCATGGTGTCACTGAGGAACCCTTTAGGGTTCCAGGTGTCTGCTCTGTTTCTGTGTGCAGCTCTGGGTTCTGGAGGATAAGGTCTCCCTGGTTCCTCTGAAGTTTCCTTCCTGGGCTTTGAAGACAGAACCCACAACTCGGCTCTTTCATACACGCAAAAAGAAAAAAGGAAAAAGGCGAGAGGAGAGTCAGCTCCTCGTTGTGTCGGGAAGCACCTGTTTCATACCTGGCAGGTGTGACTGTGTGTGGGACACAGCGCTGCCCTGAGGCGGCTTGGAGAGAGAGCTTTAAAGGAGAAATCTATGCTCTATACATGTAAATAATGGTAAACCTACATATGCAATCTATTTCTACATGAACAATGGCTGAAATGGCTCTAATGTGAAATGTGTTGTTCGTAGTGACGACCAATAAGGGTTAACCTCTCCAACCAGAAGAGGGAGAGGGGGAGAGGGGGAGGGGGAGGGAGGGAGAGAGACAGTTCACAGGCTGATAGAAGTGTGCTGTGCGATGGAAAAGTCTTTTCTGTATAATTGCAGCATTAATGGATCCATGAAGTTCCCCCTCTCAACCACACAGCCGGCTCTGTTGTCCGTATCGGAGGACACGCCGAGGACACGCCACGGAGGAGCAGTGGCAACCAGGGTAAAAATAAACGGTCCACTTCCTGTCCCCCTTCTTGTCCTCCTTCTTGTCCTCCTTCTTCTTCTTCTTCTTCTTCTTCTTCTGTTTCTCTCGGCTCTATTCTGGGTCTCAGTGCTGTCATCAACAACACGCCATCACAGCGGCTCACACAGCTGACATCACAGGCGCTCATTGTCACTGAGTGGAAAGACACCGGTTGCCCCCCCCCACCCCCCTGTCCTTTCTACTGCCCCCCCAAGGTTCACTTGCATCTCGCCACCAGAGCTTTTACTTTCCTCCTCTCCCTGTCATGTCCTCTCTCTCTCTCTCTCTCTCTCTGTTGATGCCAGAGCAAGGCAACTCTGTTATTAAGCATGTGTGTGTGTGTGTGTGCGTGTGTGTGTGTGTGTGTGTGTGGTTAAAAATGATCCTCATACTGTTGCTACTAGCTTCTTACTGCAATTCTTCTTCCAATTCTTTCTGCTTTAAAATACTGTATCTCCTGTTTTTTATTATCCCTTCACCCCCCCCCTCTAACTCTCCTCCCCCCACATCTCTCTTTTAAATATTTAGAGCTTTAACTATAAACCAGCAGGATTAATGACCGGCTGCAGGACCTTTCAGTAATGCAGTAAATCACTTGATGAACATCAGATTGAAATCATCTGCTGGATAGTTGGTAAATGCATAAATGTGAAGCTGACACCCAAATCTACCCAGAGACCAACTCCCCACAATCCTCTAGAGCACAGGTGTCCAACACGAGGCCCGCGGGCCAAATCCGGCTCGCCACATCATCTCATGAGGCCCCTGACAACTTGAAAGACATTTAATCACCTTTTCTTCAAGAAATGTAAGAATAATATCCTATGCTTTTATTTTGAAGGTTTCCAATTAAATGGATGTATGTTATAATATTAGAGAACATTTCTTATGTACAATATATCTACACTCAAATAAACAAATATGGAGTTATTTAACAATATGCCGGGCAGTAGTTTATAGGTTTATATGTTTCAGTGACAACCCTTTGAGGGCAGCCGTGATGCTGATGTGGCCCACGGGGGAGTGAGTTGACCCCCCTGACACCCTGAGGCTGCTCACCGTTCTCCGACTGCCACCAGGACTTCAGCGGCTTGAAGGTGGTGATGACGTTCTCTATGCGGTGGTTGATGGTGTTGTACACCGGGTCGTACGGCCGCCTGGAGTCACAGTCGAAGCACTTCTTCTCGTCCTGCAGCGGGCGAGAGAAGGTCAGCGCGGCGGGGTCAGAGGGGAGGGAGGGAGCCGAGGGAGGAGCCTCTGACCGACCTGCAGGTGGCTGACGATGCAGTACGGCTCCTTCCTCCGCATGCCGCACGTGGACGAGGCCTTCAGGCTCTTCTGGCGCCCCACCAGCAGGTCGCCCGTGGCCGGGTAGCAGCTGCCCTGGGAGCAGCCGTGGCCGTGGTCGGGGCCCTGGCCGGCGGCGGCAGCCAGGACTGGAGGGGGGGGCGACAGGAAGTCGGTTACAATCAAACAGGAAGTGGCATCGCCATCGCCTGCCGTGAGACAACTCCTTCACAAGCTTATAAACGTAGTGGGAGAGCATGAAGGGTTCTTATCACTTCCTGCTGAGGACAGGAAGCCACACTGAGGGCTTTCTAGGATCTCTGAGTCAACGTTCACCCTCACTGTTTGCCTCCAGCTGGAGGCGTGGCTTCATGGTCTGCAGGACGACAGACTTCACGGTGAACCGCCCCACAGGTCATGGGGTACGCAGGCTCATTGAGCTGGAACCCCCCCCCCCCCCCCCTAACTAGACAGCTCCTGCTGGTCCAGAGCCGATTCGATGTTGAGACAACATCCAGTGGGGGGGGATTATCTGCAGGTTGAGGCCTGACATGAGGCCCGGGTCATCCGGGGGTCGCCTGATCCAACGACCTCATCTTTAAAGAGAGAACGACTGTGTGCTTTTTGTTGTTTTGTTTATTGTTTTATGTAAATATGTATGTGTGTGTGTGTAGATGTATATGGCTGTGTGAATGTGTATGTACGTGTATGTATATGTGTATATATATATGTGCATGTGTATATGTATATATGTTTGTGTGTATATATATATATATATATATATATATATTTATATGGGTATATGTACATGATTCTCTGATCACAGGTTAGGGCTCTTATCAGCTCGATAGCTTCACCTCGACCCTTTGGGTTCGCCGCTTTCTTTTTTTGTTGTAAAAATCTTGATTTTTGTATATTACCGAACTAAACTAAACTAAACTAAACTAAACTAAACTAAACTAAACTAAACTGAACTGAACTAAACTAAACTAAACTGAACTAAACTAAACTGAACTGAACTAAACTAAACTGAACTAAACTAAACTGAACTGAACTAAACTAAACTGAACTAAACTAAACTGAACTGAACTAAACTGAACTAAGTGTCGAGCCGCAGTGATCCGGCAGTGTGTGTCCTTGGTGCTCCGTGTGTGGGAGTTCAAATACAACACATTCCACGGGACACCTCCACCCGCCCGGAGGCCCGGAGGCCCGGAGGCCCGGAGGCCCGGAGGCCCGGAGGCCCGGAGGCCCGGAGGCCCGGAGGCCCGGAGGCCCAGCAGCCGGTGTTCAGACCCTCCCTTCAGGGCAGCGTGGACCTGCTCCAGTCACCCAGAGGATGACGAGGAGTATTCCATCAGCACAGCGGGGGACTGGGTGAGATATCGTGAGCTGATGTGAATAATAGCAAACACACAAATGCATTCATTGAGGAGTAAAGTGGTTGTTGCGTTGCTCGCTCCTGGTGCGATCGTTCCTCTACAGCGTGTGTGCTCCGACAGAACAGCTCTCTCAGAAAAGCTTCTCCTCACTCGGGGTCGAGGCTCACGTGTAACTCCACCAGACGTTCAGGAGCAGCAACATTTCACTGTCAGTCTCATTTAAATCTAAACCACTGGCTGAGCCTCGTCTGAAGGCCTCTGACAGCTAACCGTTAGCATCTTTAGCTTTAGATCAGTGGATGCTCAATAGGCCGTCCACCATCCAGCACACGTTATCGCATCAGAAGCATTTTAAACTGACGCATCTTAAGATCCACAAAGTGCTTCAATGAGCTGCTCAGCGGTTTGTTTCTTTCATCCTGCAGAACGCTACGTTTCTAAAACGGTTGATATCTGCAGCCGTCATCATCACAGCTGGAGATAGGGAGCCTGCTGGGAACGCTGCAGAGGAGGGTTTCACACGGACACACACACACACACACACACACGTTGGCCAAGTCTCACCTTGGTGCCAGCCAAGTGAGCAACAGGCACACGGCGCCTCACAAACACGACGCCCCGCCCACGGTGAGGCCACCGGAGGACCGGCAGGCGCTCGCTAGCCACGCAGAACACACCTGGACACCTGTCGGGGGTGTTGTTTGGGTGTTGTTTGGGTGTTGTTTGGGTGTTGTTTGGGTGTTGTTTGGGTGTTGTTTGGGTGTTGTTTGGGTGTTGTTTGGGTGTTGTTTGGGTGTTGTTTGAGTGTTGTTTGGGTGTTGTTTGAGTGTTGTTTGGGTGTTGTTTGGGTGTTGTTTGGGTGTTGTTTGAGTGTTGTTTGGGTGTTGTTTGGGTGTTGTTTGGGTGTTGTTTGGGTGTTGTTTGAGTGTTGTTTGGGTGTTGTTTGGGTGTCTGAGCGGAAGAGGACCCGAGGTCGTTCCCTTGTCCTCCGCCTGACTGACGGCGAGGAAGAGAGTGGAAACACAAGCGCAGCCGGTCTGATGGGGAAGAGACACGGCGTGGTATCCATTCTGGAAACGCCTGGCACACACTCAAAGGCCTGTGTGTGTGTGTGTGTGTGTGTGTGTGTGTGTGTGTGTGTGTGTGTGTGTGTGTGTGTGTGTGTGGAGCAGGCGTCTGATGTGTGGTATAATCACAGGTTTCTTGAAGTCTTTTATCTCCGTGTCGGTCTGTGTTTGTTCATCTGTACCTGGATCAACTCACGTTTGGCATCAGGAAAACAAGATGAACAAGTAGGGATTTGAGTTTTACTCAAACGACATGGATGTAGTTATTATGTGGAGGCTGGGACCAATAGGCTGTAGCCAATAGGCTGGGACCAATAGGCTGTAGCCAATAGGCTGTGACCAATAGGCTGCAGGGTGACGTCATGGTCAGCTGACCAGACCGTGATGTAAACCAGGGCTGGCGGCTCGGTGGAGGGAGATAATGGGTGACGGCTATCACCTGGAAGACGCTACGCAAGACTGTTTCCAGAGCGACATGTACTTAGATTGTAGAGGCTTCCCCACAGTGTGAGAGGGGCACCGCTCCTCTCTGTTTACTTCAGGAAAGAAAGTGAATGAGGGTATTTAGCAAAATGTCAAACTATGAAGTCAAGTATAAAAGACAATAATCCCCGTCAGTCCGTCACGTCCCTCACATCCAGAACGCTTCGTCCCATCTGCTTGTGGCGGTCGCTCTGCCGGCGACCCAAAGACGTGGGAGAAGGCGTCGCTGCAGCACTCAGGATCAATAAACAAGCCACAGTGTGTGTATTCACACTGAATGCTGGTAAAACCCCTAAAAGAAAGGTTCTGGCCACCTCTCTCTTCCCCCAGGGGAGGAGCTCCATGTCCTGAACACTCCGAGGCGGACGCCACGGCCCCGAGGCGGACGCCACGGCCCCCGAGGCGGACGCCACGGCCCCGAGGCGGACGCCACGGCCCCGAGGCGGACGCCACGGCCCCGAGGCGACGGCCCGAGGCGGACGCCACGGCCCCGAGGCGGACGCCACGGCCCCGAGGCGGACGCCACGGCCGGGAGAACAGAGCGGATGCTGTCGCCGACGAGGCGTCAGGTTCTCTCCCTCTTGGTTCCTCTGGAGCCATACATGGAGAGGCAGGAGGAATGCAGGCCGACAGCTGAGAGGAGACGAGGGGTCTGTGCTGTGTGTGTGTGTGTGTGTGGGGGGGGGGGGGTCTCACAAAGCCCTGCTGTTCAACCAGCCGTCGGCCTGTAGCAGCAGCGATGCCCTGCACCACGTTGTGCTCTCCTCTACTCGTTGGGCCAATGGCAGCGGCTCACCACACGGGGGTCCTACCTGCTCTCCTCAGGTGACCGTCACCATGACGCCAGAGGACGTGCAACGTCACACACGGTTAGTGTGTTCATGAATAAAGGGAGGGCTAACTGTCAGGGCCCCCCCAGACGGGACTGGTCCAGGCCTGGAAATGACCGTTTAAAGTTCCATGACTTTTCCAGGTTGTCCATGACCGTACGGACCCTGCATGTGAATCGCACACGA
>CM070097.1:23401526-23416526 GCA_036178185.1 Liparis tanakae
CCCGCCCCCCCTAAGGCGCGAATGAAGCGAATGACGAGAATAAACCACAACTAGTCGGGCGAGTAGATCAAAATGCTTTTGGTGTGAACGTAAATAATGACGCCATGCTGCCTGGTGGCCAGCAGGGCGCTGCCCCTCGGTCCACCAGCTTGGCTGGGGTAAGTGTCTGTGGCGGTGTGTGTGGCGGTGTGTGTGTGTGTGTGTGTGTGTGTGTGTGTGTGTGTGTGTGGCTGCAGCTCCCTGGAGGTGCTAATCAAAGCCTCTGGTGAAGAAAGTCTGGCTCCACTTAGAGGGAAGGCCGGAGAGAACGAGCACCGGGTCATTACACGAGGCCAGCAGTTAAGAGTGAGTGTGTGTGTGTGTGTGTGTGTGTGTGTGTGTGTGTGTGTGTGTGTGTGTGTGTGTGTGTGTGTGTGTTGGTGACCTGTTGGGGCCGTATATGCTAATCTGGCTAATGACCGCCTGCGTTGGCTCTCACCGGTTATGCCCCCGAGTGCAAATCTGGTTCTGAGACATACGAGCATAATGTGTGAGAGACCGGAGGAAACCAGGAGGCTGCACACCCCGAGTCTGTGTGTGTGTGTGTGTGTGTGCGTGTGATCACAGGGCTGCAGGATGTCCCCCTGCTCCCGGTGACCAGAGGTCAGGTCGTCTCCATGACAACACGATCTGAATATCTCAAGAAGAATAACGACCACAAACTTCTCCACTGTATTCCCTTCTTCCCTTTCTCTCCGTCATCCTTTCTCTTCCCTCCCTCCTCCCTCCCTCCTCCCTCCCTCCTGCAGTATCACTCTGTAATTGCCGCTATTAGATAATGAGAGGTTTGTGCACAACACAACCCGTTATTAGAGGTGGGCCGTGCGGCTCTGAAGAGGAGGAGAAGCGCTCCTCTTCTTCGGTCGCTCACCATAAACTCACAGCATGCCGACGTGTTCACGCCTCTCGTTAGGACACCAAGTAACGGTGCAGAGAGGAGAAGAAAAAGGAAGTCAGCCACCAGTGTTTTTAAGGCGTAACCACAAGGTAGCAGGTTCGATCCCCGCTCTCCCCATGGTTGCAGGCTGAAGTGTCCATGAGCAAGGCACTGAACCCCCAGCTGCTCCCCGGGCGCCTCACTGCTCCTTCATAACACAGGAGGGGTCAAATGCAGAGGAGCTTGCCCACTGTGGGATCAATAAAAGTGTATATTATTATTGACAGGAGTAATTAATAAACCTTAAAGGAGAGACAATAGTTTGATTAAAAGAATACATGTTCGTATAAATGTGTATGAATGAACTGTGACTCAGTGAATGTGCAAATACTATTTTTTTGTCTGTTTTTTAATTCTTTTATGATTCCATGGAGAGGCCAGTGTCTCATCGTAACCTGTGTGTTTATGTCTTCTTCATGATGTCACTGTGTCAACCTCACTGTAACCGGGGGTTTTGGAGAATGGACAGAGCGCCAGCTGCTGATCACGGTGACAGATGGTTTTCTGGTTTGACTGGGATGAAAACCCTCGAGTGTTTCCCCCGAAAAGAAGAGACGTTCCTGGAGGAGAACTTCCCTACCCTTAATGCCTACGTCACTCACGTCACACTACCCAGCATGCTCTCTGTTGCCTCCTGTTCACCACTGTACCAGCCGCCCAGTGTTTTCAATGAGACTCCATTTCCTATTCCTCCTCTCCACGGCCTTCATCCTCCCCCTCAAGTCCTCCTCCTCCTCCTCCTCCTCCTCCTCCTCCTCCTCCTCTTCTCTCCATGCCAAAGGGACGGGGAAACCTTACTCACCGTCCTTTCATAGGAACAAACCTGTTCCCCCTCTCCCTCCCTCACCCCTTCCCCCTGCCTAAAGTCTTTCTCTTCCTCTTTTCTCTTTGTTCTGATTCTCCCCCCCCCCTCCCACCCTCCACCCCCCTCCCTCCAATATTTCAGCCTCCCTCCCTCCAGTGCTGGGGGTTTTGTGGGCTTTACCGCACCATTGTTCTGGCATCCGCACATTTCCGGAAGGCTGACGCTTACAAAGGCTTGGGGAACACACTCTCTCACTGCCGCCTGATGCCAGCCATCACACACACACACACACACGCGCACACACACACACACACACACCTGACGGCCTGCTCCTCCACACGACTTCTAAGCGAGGTGAATTAGAGGATTTACCTCCATCCTCTTTTATGTTCAGTTTCCCTTCAGTGCTTCCAACCTCCCTGACTTCCCTCCCTCCTTTCCTCCTTTCCTCCTTTCCTCCTTCCTTCCCAAATATGTGTGAGTTGCAGCCGCCCTCAGTGAACTTAATAACATTGCGTGGTGAAGCTAGATGACACTGATAAGCGATGGTTGGCTCTCTGATCGTCGTCCTGTTGCACGAAAGATCAAAGGGAAAATGCACTGCAACCTTTTCCTGATTTATTTACTCAAACACACTTCTGCAGAAGCACAGACACACACACAGACACACACACACACTGACACACACACAGACACACACACACACACTCACACACACTGACACACACACAGACACACACACAGACACACACACAGACACACACACAGACACACACACACTGACACACACACACACACACTGACACACACAGACACACACACAGACACACACACACTGACACACACTCACACACACTGACACACACACAGACACACACACAGACACACACACAGACACACACACACTGACACACACACACACACACTGACACACTGACACACACACACACACACTGACACACTGACACACACACACACACACACAGCTTCCTACAGGTCCTTCTTCTATCCCCCAAATCCCACCGAGAAGAACAGAAAGTGAAAAGAGAAAGAGAAGAGAGGAGGCACTCTATCAGCCTGAGTTCCTTCTCTCTCTCTCTCTCTCTCACACACACACACACGCACACACACATGTTCACACACACACACACACGTTCATACACACACACATGTTCATACACACACACACACGCACACATGTGCATACACACACACACACGTGTATACACACACACACACACACACACACACACATGTGCCTACACACACACACGTTCATACACACACACACACACATGTGTGCATACACACACACATGTTCATACACACACACTTTCATACACACACCACTTAACCCGTCTCCACCCTGGGGGTTTGGACGTGACCCCGTGACCTTGGAGCTTGTCCTTTAGAGGTCTGAATGGACAGCTCCTCGTCCCTATAATGAGTCTGTGAGGTTTATGGACACACACACACACACACACACTCACTCACACACACACACACGCGCACACACACTCACACACGTTCACCTTTCTGCCCTGAAACACATCCTCATCCCCCATTTCCTCCTCTGATTTCTTCTCTAATAACCTCTCTCTCTCTCTCTCTCTCTCTCTCTCTCTCTCTCGCTCCTTTAACTTATTTCCTCTCTCTCTCCCTCTCCCTCTCTCTCTCCCTCCCTCCCTCTCTCTCTCTCTCCTCTCTCTCTCTCTCCCTCCTCCCCCTCTCCCTCCCTCTCTCTCTCTCCCTCCCTCCTCCTCTCCTCTCTCCCTCTCCCTCTCCCTCCCCCCCTATCTCTCTCCCTCCCTCTCTCTCTCTCTCACAGTGATGTGTTCCTCTGCTCAGCGCCGCTCACTTCAAACAGAGAACTCTGTTCAGACCTTCAATAGTTCATGGAGGTCTTCCTCACGCAATCAACGGCAAAAACTGATTAAAACATTTTCACAGCCTTCAGGCCTGGACATAACCGTTTGAAGATTCCATGACTTTTCCAGGTTTTCCATGACACACACACACACTCACACACACACACACACACGGTACGAGCAGCACGCATCCAGAACGGTCTCGCGGCGCCGGAGGAGGTAGGTGTGGAGCGGGTGTCTTCTATTTGCGGACTCAGCTGGGCTGTTTTAGGAGGGCCATAAACCGAGCGCCACACCACACACAGAGAGACCCCGAGACGGGGCAGACCCCCACAGACCCCCACAGAGACCCCCACAGAGACCCCCACAGACCCCCACAGACCCACAGAGACCCACAGAGACCCCCACAGACCCCCACAGACCCACAGAGACCCCCACAGACCCCCACAGACCCCCACAGACCCACAGAGACCCACAGAGACCCCCACAGACCCACAGAGACCCCCACAGACCCACAGAGACCCCCACAAACCCCCACAGACCCCCACAGACCCACAGAGACCCCCACAGACCCACAGAGACCCCCACAGACCCACAGAGACCCCACAAACCCCACAGACCCCCACAGACCCCCACAGACCCCCACAGACCCCCACAGACCCCCACAGACCTGGAGGGCACCGCGGGGCCCTATCTTATCTCCAGGCGGGAGCCGACACTTCCACCATGTTCAGGCTTCTGTCTCCAGCCACAAGATTGTGTTTTTGTACAAGAGACAATAAGGTCTGCTCCTGGGAAACTGGGAGCACGGTTGCCATGTTTAGGCCCCCACACAGATGCCTGTGTGTGCAGCGTTGTATGGTTCGGCTTCTATCCAATAACAAAATATCACAAATGTATCGTATGCATTATGTGACATATTATTACTGTCTGTGATTTAAAACTGTATCTGAAACCGTCTATATGAGCACCGTTCTTGCTCTAGTACATAATGCCAACACCTTCTGTACAGTGTATTCGTTTATGTTTTGTATTTTTTCTTTTTTATTATACTGTTATAATACTGCACTGGATTTCCAACGGGTCTGGACTGTTGCTCTAGGCACAATTGGCAAATAAAAACTTGAAACTTAAAAATGCCACAAATATTCCTATTTATGTATTTTGGCATGCAGCGCTTGCCGGCCATTTGTTATATATTTATTTTTTTATATGTTTAGGAAAGGACCGAGCAAACCTCTCATTATGGTTGGCAGTGGCAACCGGGCAAACATTACTGGAGAACCCAGCGTATAATAAAAAACACAATTTGATAAGCGTAGTCAAATTAATGTGGTGTTCTTACAGTTATTTTCCTCCTTCAGGTGGGAAAAGTTAAACACCAGGGCAGTTTAGAATAAACAGACGGTGGTTTGGTAATATAACTCTCAGGGGTGATAGAGGTGAATAGTACAAATGTTATTCCCACAGAAGTGTTAAAACCCCTTATTATCGCTGCCGTGGGGATGAGATAATACCCCCTTTCGCAGAGCATTCTGCCCTCTGGAGCAAGTGTCATGACCCAGAACACGTGGAATAAGTCACTGGAATCACGTGAGAAGTTAAACTCGATGTTCAAAAAAGGAAAAGAAGCTCCGCATGATCCACGGAGCGATCAAAGAGGAGCCCCGTGACCCGGAGCCCAGCTCCGCGTCACTGCTGGGGGTCCCGGCCTGACGGAGCAGCTCCGAGGGCGCGCGAGCGCAGCAACTTACCGCAGAGCAGCGCGAGCAGCGGCGCGTGCATCTCGGTCAGCGGGGCCGCGGGAAACCTGCGGAGCAATTTAACGGCAACCGTTGGTGATGAAGGGACATCCAACGGGCGCCGAAAGAGACACATCAATACATTATAATACAATAAATAATAATAACATATATATATATGTATATATATATATATATATATATATATATATATATATATATATATATATATATATATATATATATATATATGTTGAGCCCACGGAGAAAATAACTGACTTTAGGTGAAGTTTGTTGTTGTTTTTTCGTTTTTTTTTCTGAATCTACGCGACCGGTTTATCGACACCAAAAGTTCCTAGCGAGTCCTTCTGTGCTGTTACAGGTTCATTACAACAACCACAAACACCTCCTCTGCTTCGAGCGAACACGTCTCCATCTGGTCTCCGCGGCAGTCCCCCCGGCGGGTCGTTAAACACCGACAGTGCCTCGCTAGTCGCCGCTCACCGTCGCGTTCAGCCGGTCGCTCGTGAGGAGGCTCCGGTCGGTCCACTTGCTGCGGGAGTCGCGGGACGGATGCGAGGCTGAGGCGGCGTAGAGGAGCCGAGGCTCCTGCAGCTCTCGGCTGGAAACCCCGTGGTGGGTTTTCCGGAGTGGAGCAGAACAGCGCTCGAGGGGAGCCGCCACGGATTGTCGCGGGTTCGAGTCCCCGAGTGGGCAGGTGAAAGGATGAAGTGGTGGGCCACACACACACACACAGCTAATGCACACAGAAATAAGGGAACCTTAAAAAATGGTTCTATAATGCACCATTTCTAGTTCCACAAAGAATCTTTCAAACCAGGGTTCTCTAAAGAACAGTTTCCTTAAAAAGTTCTTCAAATAACCAATGTGTCTCAAAGAACCTTACAAATGGTTATTCAAGGCACCATTTCTGGTTCCACAAAGAAGCTTTTAAACAGTTATTCAAAGAACCTATAAAGGTTCCTCAAATGAAAGAACAGTTCTTCAGTATGGTTCTTCGTAGAACCACAAAGCCTTTAAAGAACCATTTAAGAACCATTATTTTACATGTGTGCTTCTGTAATGTTTACCAAGGTTTTTTGGGAGGGTTTATACTTGTGACACAACATATTGTGTTTACCTTTCCATACAGTTGTTGTTGTTGTTGTTGTTGTTGATAATGAGCCTTTATTATTGACAGCACAAGTGCATCAACCTGTCTATAGATTTACCCAAATTAAAGACCTCCTGTTGGGAGGAAATGAAGATATTAAACATTATGTTGTTGTTAGAAAACTAGATGTACAATCTTATAATAATGGAAAGTCAAAGGTTGAGCAGTGAAGTTAAACAGTCACTGTATTTTCATAAAACAAAATAAAACATCTTAAGTAAATGAATACATACATCTATCATAGTGACAGTTTACAGGGGAAAAGCAGTTCATTCAATGGCAATATTGAGGTTTGTGTAATAAATGAACATAAACAACAAGCCGAGTCCTCCCCGTGTTTTCCGACCAGCCCCCCGTGTGTGTGTGCGGCAGCAGAAAGGAATGCGCGCTCCCTGCTGGACGGATTAGATTCCCTTTGATTGCAACGAGCAGCACGTGGCCGCGCACAAATCTCACAACATCCGCCTCAACAGGTCGGCTGGGGCGGTGCTAGGGGAACAGAAGACCAAAGACTTGTTGTTTGGGGGGAAGTAAACAACAACATGCACATACATTTATCTGTAAAGGTGCATTGAATCCCTTCAGTCGCCTGCCTGGTGTGCGCAGGTGCAAAGTGCACACCTCTTGTCATACTACACATTCCCCGTGCGGCTCGAGGACAGCCTCTCTTTTGTTGGAGAACCAGGACCCGGTGCCAGAACCCACGGAGACCTGCAGAGCTCCTTCATACGGAGGCCGGGAAGGGACACACACTCTGCACACGCCCACACAGGTGTGTTCACTCATCTGATTGATTTAAACTCGTTTTCTGGCTTTTAATTGGCTGTCAGCTCACAGCTGCGGCTGATCACGTTAATGAGCGGCTCTGTTTGATGTCCTCGCGGGCTGCCGTAGAGCGCGAACTTGCAACTGGCTCACGAAACGCATCGCGGGTCGTCATTAGCAGCCTTGATCACACCTGTGCGGGTCAGGAAGCGACAGGTGAGGAGCGGGGCTGTGGCGCCCCCTAGCGGCCGTGAGCTGAACAACACCCTCTTTACAATGTGAACTTGTAATATTGCGGACAAAAAAAGACACGTAAAGTGTTAATTTACATAAGTGGTATCACATTTATTCGTCGCCGTCGTTTCACCTCGTAATTCATTTAGCTTATAAGAATACTTGTGTATGCGTTCATATTCAGTCAAAAGAGTTGTTTTCTTTTTATAATAAAAAATAATATTAATAAAACACGCATTTCATTACACAAATTTAACGTTTCCCCAAAATGTCTCTCGATAGGAATGTGGCATTGTAAATGCATATTATTAAATGTGGTCAAATTACAGAGAAAACACGATCACTAAAACACGTTTAGTCAAAAGAGATTCTGATAACATATTCTGATATATTTAATAGTTCTTCTGTTTAATAATAATAGACGTGTTGTCATAGCTTAAGGACGCAGGGCGGCATATGGGGGGTCAGAGTGGTACAGTCCACGGAGAGAGGAAGTCTGTGACAACACCTGACGGGTAATGTGTGAAACTAGAACAATGGGAGCACCAGAGCGCCATTTCTTATTCTCCTGTGCGATGATGTCGTTTCTCTGTCCCTGGTTTATTGTCATGGCGATGTGGCTGTTCTTCCCCGGTTCTCGGCACCAGGTGGGCGCTCCCCGCGCTCACACACAGTTGCTGTACTTCTGCACCTGGTCCCGGATCTCGTCGCGCACCACGGTGGCGTTCTCCTTCAGCTCGTCCAGCTCCAGGCGCTGCTTCTGCATCCGCTGCTCGTTGCTGCGGAACTTCTTCTCCAATTCTGCAAAAACACGGAGGGAGCAGAACAAGCGGTCGGCAAAGCGTCCGGAGGAAGGAACCGCGGAGAACCGGGAGAACCGGGAGAACCTTATGCTCCCTTGTTAAACATCGGTCACAGGAAGTGGATTGAACACGACGCTGGTCGACCGGATGTTACGGAGACGTTTTCTGGCGTTTATCACGGCTACGATGAAGTCAAAGTCTCTCCATGTTTAAGACTCTTCTACACACAGAACAATAAAGGTTCTTATATGGTTCTTTAAGAGGCTTGTTTAAGGCATCTTTGAATGTTCTTTGAATAACTCTTTAAGTAAATGGTTCTTTATAGAACCCTGGTTTGAAAGGTTCTGTGAGGAACCATAAATGGTGCCTTAAGGAACCATTTTTTGAAGGTTCTTTGAGGATACATAAATGGTAAAAAAAAAACATTTTAAAGGTACTTTAAGGCACCTTTTATAGGTTCTCTGAAGAACTCTTTAAGGAAATGGTTCTCTAAAGAACCCTGGTTTGAAAGGTTCTGTGAGGAACCATAAATGGTGCCTTAAAGAACCTTTTTTAAGGTTCTATGAGACACAGTTATGGGTTCTTTGAAGAGCTCTTCCTCTCCCCGACACATCGTGTGAAGCTCTTCCTAACAGATCTCTCGATGTTCTGCTCTGTGAGTCGGGGTTCCCCTACAGGCTAAGCGAGGTACTGCGCCCGGCCTGGACTCACTCTTCAGTTGGTCGATCCCCTTGGTGGCCTTGCCGAAGAGGTCCTCCGCCTCCTTCTTGATGTCCTGGGCTCTCTGGTTGACGTGGTTCAGGTCTCCGGAGGCTCCGCCCAGAGACTCCACCTTCCCCTGCAGCTCCCGGTACCGCTCCTCCGTCTGGTTGAGGCTCTGCAGACAAGGCAGACGGCGTTCCTAAATGTCCGGCGCCGTCTTCACGCGCCCCGTCCCTCCCGAAGCCCGGCGACCCGCCCGGCGACCTCACCTGCTCCAGCGAGGAGGCCAGCCGCGTGGCGTTGCCGGCCCGGGCCTCGGCGTCCTCCGCCATCCGCCTGTTCTGCTCCGTCTTGTTCTTCAGGGCCTCCACCTCCGCGGAGAGGCTGTCCAGACGCGTCGCCACGTCCGCCTGCTTGTCCTCCAGCCGCGTCAGCCTGCTGTCCACCTGGAGGAGGGAGGAGGGCGCGGTCAGGTAGAGCTCCCGTGGGCGGGGCGGCGGGCGGCGGCGCGCCCTACCTCCGCCGTGGCGTTCCTGGTGCTGTTCAGGTTGTCGCGGGCCTCCTCCAGCGCCGCCCGGGCCTTCTCGATGGCGTCCTCGGACACGTCCAGCGCCCGCTGGGTGGCGTTGGCCGCGTCGTTCACGCCCTCCGCGCGGACCCTGAGGAGTCAGAGGGTTAGGTTGTTGTTGTTGTTGACATTAACTTTATTCAAAATGTACCCGTGTCACGTTTTCTACGCAGACACAAACATCAAAGATACTCCAACAATGGAGAAACACACTCGAGTCAGGATGCTTCGTGTTTCATATTCTTATTTTTTTTAAATATATTTTTAAATGTCCTGTCTTCATTTTTTTATGTTTTTGCTGATGAGTCGCCAAATTAATTTTGTTGTATATTTTTCTTACAATGACCATAAACTTCCTTTCTTTACCGTTGTATGAATGTGTCCTTAATAACAAGATGTTTAGCAAAAGGAGTAAAGTTTAAAGTTTTTTAATTCTGTGTTTTTCAACCTTTTTTGAGCTGCGGAACATTTTTACAATAAACACCAAAACAATTACACGTCAGTTCAGAGTCTGCTTTTATCTTTTTAAATATTCTCCATCTCTGTTCTCCACCACAGCCGTCTTAAATAAAGTAATTACTGCGCTGCCTATCGCCCCCTACTGGCACGGAAGAGTATTTCATTCCTTGGCACATTATTTGCTAAACAACTAAATAAAATACATTTATTATAACATTATAACATTTATTTTAACTGATGACGTCAAAGAAAGTAAAAATCTGGTGATATTCAAGAAAAAAGTTCTCGAATTTCTGTTTTTTTTGTTTAGTATTAGTTTTATGTATGTATGTGTGTGTGTATGTATGTGTATGTCTATATTAATGTGTATGTGTATATATGGTTCTTTGAAAGTTTTCTTTGAGAGATCCTAGGTCAGGGCTCTTATAAGCTCGCTAGCTTCAGCCATTTTCTTCTTTGGTTGAATTCTGATTGTTATATTTTACTGATCGAAGTAAAATAAAATAAACTAAACTAAACTCAAACTCAAACTCAGACTCCGATATATATCTGTGGGAGCGCCCCCGCTCTAGCCCTGGACTCACTTGGCGTCCCGAGCGGCGGCCAGCAGCTCCTCGGCCCGGCCGACGTGCTCCGCGGTGCGGTTGACCACGCTCTGGATGTCGGTGAGGTTGGCGAGGCTCTCCTTGATCTGCAGCACCATGGAGTCCAGCGTGGTGCGGTTCACCGGCAGGCTGATGGCCAGAACCCGCAGGGCCACCTTCTCGATGCTCTCGGGGTCGGCTCCCTCCTCTGGGCGGGGGAGGGGAGGAAGAGGAGAACGTCACTCGTCAGAAGAAGAGGGGGGCGACCCCCGGAGGTGAAGAGTCGTCGCGGCGTCTTCGTACCTGTGAGGAAGTCTCTGATCTTCTTGATGAAGTCCTTCAGCTTCTTGTTGTTGTTTTCAAAGTGCTCCTTCTTCTTCTGCGCCTTCTCCAGCGTGGTCATGGCCTGGTTCTTCACGTCCAGAGTCAGAGCGGCGATGTCCTTGAGCTGCCCGGGGAGAGGAGACGTCAGCAGAGGCTCAGCTGGATGACCTTAGAATGACCTCTACTTATTTAAAGTGACCTTCACAATGACCTCTACTCACTTAAAGTGACCTTCAGAATAACCTCTACTCACTTAAAGTGACCTTCAGAATAACTTAGATCATTTAAAGTGACCTTCAGAATAACTTAGATCATTTAAAGTGACCTTCAGAATAACTTAGATCATTTAAAGTGACCTTCATAATAACCTTAATCATTTAAAGTGACCTTCATAATAACCTTAATCATTTAAAGTGACCTTCACAATGACCTCTACTCATTTAAAGTGACCTTCAGAATAACTTAGATCATTTAAAGTGACCTTCAGAATAACTTAGATCATTTAAAGTGACCTTCAGAATAACTTAGATCATTTAAAGTGACCTTCATAATAACCTCTACTTATTTAAAGTGACCTTCATAACAACTTTAATCACTTAAAGTGACCTTCACAATGACCTCTAGTCATTTAAAGTGACCTTTCACCTTTCTGGCCACGCCCTGCAGCTCCTCGTTGGCGGCGTTCAGGCCGTCCGTGGCGTTCCTGGCGAGCTGCAGCGCTCCGGCGATGGCGCTCGCCGTCCCGTTGCATCCCTCTCCTCCGCACACGGCGTTGCCCTCGTCGTCAAGGCAACCGATGCCGCCGCACCGGCTGTCCGGGCAGCTGCCGTTGACGCTGGCGTTGCTGTGACCGCCGCACACCTGGAGGGAGCCGAGAGGCAGCGTGTTCAGGTGAAACAGTTTGGGTCGTTTACATCAATAAAGAGCTACTGATGGGAGGTTTGGTCAGAAAATATAGAAATAAAGAATATATATATGTATTCTTATGCTTTCCATTGCAAACTGGGACTATGCTGTATATATATATATATATATATATATACTGCATATATATACATTTTGTATATATATGAAAATACATTTAATATGTCTGTATATATATGAAAATACATTTAATATGTCTGTATATATATATATATATATATACTGCATATATATACTGCATATATATATATGAAAATACGTCTGTATATATATATACTGCATATTTATACATTTAATATATATATATGAAAATACGTTTAATATGTATATATATACACAAGAAGACATCTAATATTTATATGTATAAATGAAAATACATTATATATATATATAAATATCCCAGTTTGCAAAGGAAATAATGGAATAAAAATACATTTAGAATGATAAAGAGCTAATGATGGTAATTTTCTGAAAATATAGACATAAAGAGTAAAAATATATATATCCTTATTTCTTCCATTGCAAACCTCTCTCTCTCTCTCTATATATATATCTATATATATATAGATATATATATGAATCAACAACACATATCTTTTCCTCAACCCTTCTCCTCGTCCATCACTATTACGTTTCTCTTTTCCTCGAAGACTTCCTTCCTAAAACAATCAGCAAAGTAAACGTGTAGCTGCATTCTCTCCCCTGGCCACCAGGGGGCGACTCTGAGACACGTCTTCCCAGAGGCTTTTCTGTGACCCTGGTGGGGAGCTCCGCCCCCAGCTCCGCCCCCAGCTCCTCTACCTGGTGGCTGAGGCCCAGCAGCTTGCGGTCCAGCCCGTGGGCGTCGTGCTGCAGCGCGCTGAGCGTCTGGTTCTGAGCCGCCAGCGCCCGCAGGAAGTTGTGCCTGCTGGCGTCCAGCAGGCCCTCGGTGACGCCGCGCGTGTCCCTGGACTGCTGCACCGCGCTCAGGGCGCCGGACACCGAGGCGTTGCACCGCTGCTCCGCCCCCACAGACTCCTGGTGGGACTTCTTCACCTTCTCAAACTGGTCTGTGAGGAAGACGAGTTCAATACGTTTAGTGTCATCAGTCTTTAAATGGAGGCTGACCTTTGACCTTCTTCTGGTTCAGGGGAGGAACTCATAACTCTGACATCAGTTGTTTTCTGGTTGGAATGGTTCTTTAAAAGGCTTTGTGGTTCTACGAAGAACCGTCACCTACTGAAGAACCACTTTTTCTTTTGAGGCACCTTTATGGGTTCTTTGAAGAACTCTTCAAGGACATGGTTCTTTAGAGAACCCTGGTTTGAAGGGTTCTTTGAGGAACCTGAAATGGTTCTCTCTGTTATCACTCTGAAGAACCATGTTGGGTTCCAGATGCTCCTTCATGGTTCTGTTTGTGTGTTTTGACTCTTTCTAATAGAGTTTCTCCATGTTTCCTTCTTTTTAAATCCACATAGAAAATCTCCCTAATGGTGGTTTACCGGGGCTCCCGTAGTTTCTACGTTCCCTGTTGCTGTTTATTTACTACTGTGGGAAGTTTCTTTAAAGTCTGTCTTTCCTTCTTTCTATATCACAAATATTCAGATTTTTTTTCTTATTTGTGACTTTAAAACATTTTAAAATAATGATTTCTTATTTTAAAAACTAATAATTAATTTGTTTACAGTTACGTTTTAGTGCTATTAAATAAAAAGACTCATCCTCAACGTGGATACTCTCTCCTCCTGTAGTCTCAGTCTGAAGCCTCCCTCCCCCTGCAGTTCCCCCTCTGGCCTCTGGGGTCCTCCCTCCCTCTCCTGGTGGTTTCCTCCCCCCTCTTTCTGTCCTCCCTCCTCTTTCCTCCCTCCCTTTCCTCAGCTCTCCTCTCCCTCCTCTCTCCTTCCTCTTCGCTCTCCCTTTTCTCTCCTTTCCTCTCCTCTTTCCTCCCTCCTCTTCCTCCCTCCTCCTCTCTCCTCCTCCTTTCCTCCTCCCTCCTCCTCCTCTTCTCTCCTCTTCCTCTTCCTCCTCCTCCTTTCTCCTCCCTCTCTTCTCCTCCTCCTCCCTCCTCCTCCCTCCTCTCTCCTCCTTCCTTCCTCTCTTCTCTCCCTCCCTTCTCTTCCTCCCTCCTCCTCCCTTTCCCTCTCTCTCCTCCTCTCTTCTCTCCTCCTCTCCCTCCTTCCTCCTCCTCCCTCTCCTCCTCTTTCCTCCTCCTCTTCTCTCTCCTCCCTCCTCTCCTCCTCTCCCTCTCTTCTCTCCTCCCTCCTCCCTCCTCTTCTCTCCTCCTCCCCTCCTCCTCCCACTCTTCCTCTCCCCCATCCTCTCTCCCTCCTCCTCCTCTTCCTCCCTTCTCCTCCCCTCCCCCCCTCCCTTCTCCCTCCCTCCTCTCTCCTCCCTCCTCCCCTCCCTCCTCCCCCCCTCCCCCCTCCTCCCTCACCTGAGGTCATCGACGCTCTGCCCGATCAGCTGATGGACCCGGTCGCTGTCCCCGGTGCCGATGAGGCGCCGCGCCTCCTTCAGCCGCTCCTCCAGCTCCCCGATGCGCGCGAGCCCGACGGGCGCGGCGCCGCCGTGCGTCAGGAGGCGGAGCGCGGCGTCCTGGACGTGCTCCAGGTCGCGGCGGATCTGACACACGGCGTCGTCCCACAGCTGGAAGCAGGCGTGGCAGCGCCAGACGCTGAACTCGCCGAAGCAGGCGCACTCACAGCGAAGCGCCCGCCCACGGCACGGCCTCACACGCCCCTGTAGAGCGGTCACACTGGGGGGTCGTCGAGGTCACCGGGTGGCAGTTACACTCTGGGGGTAGGAGAGGGAGGGGAGAGAAGGGTTAGGAGGGAGGAGGGAAGAGGGAGTAGGTGTAGGGTGTAGGGTGTAGGGAGGAAGGAGATGGAGGGAAGAGGTAGGAGGGAGGAGAGAAAGGAGGGAGGAGATAGGATGGGGAGGAGGAGGGAGAGGAGGAGAGAGGAGGAGGGAGGAAAAAGGGAGGAGGGAGGAGAGAGGGAGAGGAAAGGAGAGATGAGGAGGAGGAGAGAGGAGAGAGGAGAGAGGAGAGAGGAGAGGAGAGGAGAGAGGAGAGGAAGGGAGAGGGAGAGAGGA
>CM070097.1:23421526-23426526 GCA_036178185.1 Liparis tanakae
GGTCACGCTCACAACGGCCTCCCAGTCCTCTGTGGACTACACGCACGCACACACACACACACACACACACACACACACACACACACACACACTCCATCGTCAGCTGGCCGAGCAGGTGCAGGTGGGCCTGTGGGGGGGGGGGGGCTGACCTCGGGCTCGTAGCGCAGCATGATGTCGTACTCCATGGCGTACGGCACGTTGTCCACGCTCAGCACCAGGCCGGCGCCGTCCTTGACGCGGGCGAAGCCGGGACCGGTCCACGTCACGGAGTGGCTGAGCGCCGGCTCCCTGTGCACCGGCCTCACGTCGGGCTACGGGGACGACAACAACAACAAACAACAACAACAAACAACATTAAACAACAATAAACAACAATACAGAATCACCCTGTGCCTCGAAGAACCTTTCAAACCAGGGTTCTTTAGAGAACCATTTCCTTATACATTAACTTCAAAAAACCATACATGTGTCTCAAAGAACCTTAAACAAATGGTTCTATAAGGCATGATTTGTGGTTCCACATAGAACTTTTCACACCAGGGTTCTTCAGAGAACCGTTTCCTTAAAGAGTTCTTCAAAGAACCAGTAAAGGTGCCTCAAGCTGGAGAAGGTTCTCCGGTCTGTGATGGATCCTCGTAGAACCACCCAGCCGTTAGAGAACCCTGTCAGAACCGTGAGGTTCCGCTCACCGTCTGCTGCAGCTGGCGGATCCTCCTCAGCGCCGCCCGGTGCTGCTGGGGGCTGGAGGTCCGGCGGTGGCGGCGCTGCCTCCGCAGCTGATTACTGAGGTGCTGCACGCAGTCCGTCTCTGCCTGGGGGCGGAGCTTACCCTGAGGGGGAGGGGAGGGGAGAGGAGGAGAGAGAGAGAGGGAGAGGAGAGGAGAGGAGAGGGGGAGAGGAGAGAGAGAGGGGAGAGGGGGAGAGAGGAGAGAGGAGAGGAAAGGAGGAGAGAGGAGAGGAGGAGAGGAGAGAGAAGGGGAGAGAGGAGAGGAGAGGAGAGAAGAGAAGAGGAGAGAGAAGGGGAGGAGACGAAAGGAGAGGTAAAGAGAGGAGAGAAGAGGAGAGGAGATACATATGTTTACAGTTATGTCTGATGGTAATAAACCTTCACATTAATATTCCCCCTCCCTCCCCCTCCTCCTCCCTCCACCTCCTCCTTCCCCCTCCTCCTCCCTCCCCCTCCTCCTCCCTCCACCTCCTCCTTCCCTCCCTCCTCCTCCTCCCCCCCTCCTCCTCCCCTCCTCCTCCCTCCCCCTCCTCCTCCCTCCTCCTCCCTCCTCCTCCTCCCTCCATCTCACCGGCAGCGCGGCGTCTCCTGGCGAGTGTCCGGCGGCGTCCTCGGCCTCGTACTTGTAGAAGTCCAGCGGGGCGCAGAAGAACCCGGGCTGCACCTCGGAGCACTGTCGGCCAATCAGATGCCTCCTGCAGTCGCACTGGCCGCTGTCCATCACGCACCTGGAGGGAGGGGAGGAGCCACGCGTCATGACCTCAGGAGCGTGCAGGTGTGTACAGGTGTGTACGTGCAGGTGTGTACAGGTGTGTACAGGTGTGTACGTGCAGGTGTGTACAGGTGTGTACAGGTGTGTACAGGTGTGTACAGGTGTGTACGTGCAGGTGTGTACGTGCAGGTGTGTACAGGTGTGTACAGGTGTGTACAGGTGTGTACGTGCAGGTGTGTACAGGTGTGTACAGGTGTGTACAGGTGTGTACGTGCAGGTGTGTGCAGGTGTGTACAGGTGTGTACAGGTGTGTACAGGTGTGTACGTGCAGGTGTGTGCAGGTGTGTACAGGTGTGTACAGGTGTGTACAGGTGTGTACGTGCAGGTGTGTGCAGGTGTGTACAGGTGTGTACAGGTGTGTACAGGTGTGTACGTGCAGGTGTGTGCAGGTGTGTACAGGTGTGTACAGGTGTGTACAGGTGTGTACAGGTGTGTACGTGCAGGTGTGTGCAGGTGTGTACAGGTGTGTACAGGTGTGTACGTGCAGGTGTGTACAGGTGTGTACAGGTGTGTACAGGTGTGTAGGTAAGTAAACAACAACACACCTGTTGTTGACGGCTCCACCGAAGTCGCAGTCACACTGTCGGCAGCCGGCGAGGTCGTTGCTCAGCCCCCAGTACTCCGGCTGCAGGGAGCAATATATATATATTTATATTTATATATATATATATATATATATATATATATATATTTAAATATATATATGTATATATGTAATGTATATATGTAATATGATTCTTGAAGAGAAGAGCGCTCTCTTAAAGAGACAACGCTCCTCTCTTAAAGAGACAGCGCCCCTCTCTTAAAGAGACGGCACCCCTCTCTTAGAGACAGTGCCACAGTGCCTCTCTCTTAAAGAGACAGCGCCCCTATCTTAATTTGTATAACCTGAAATCCAAAATGATGAACAGAGGATATAATATAATAATATAATAATATAATAATATAATCATATAATCATATACTAATATAATCTTATAATAATATAATGATATAATAATGTGATTCTATGAGTGACTGACCAGACACTGGTTGCAGTAGCGCCCGGTGACGTATCGTTTGCAGGAGCAGTCGCCGCTGATCTGGTCGCACGGAGCGCCCATCATGATGATGCCGCGAGGGTCACAGTTGCAAGCTGATGACACACACAAACACACACAAACACACACACACACACACACACAATAAGAAGGGGCTGATGTGCTATTCACAGATCTTTATGCAGATGACTTTGCTTTCCACAAACAGTGAATCAAACACAGTTCAAACACGCAGCGGCAGACACACACACACACACACACACGCACACTCACTCTCACTCTCACACACACGGTACGTACGCTGGCAGCCCAGCGGGTCGTGCTGGCTCAGCCCGTAGTGGCCCTCCTTGCAGTCGTCGCAGCGCGTGCCTTTGACGTGGGCTTTGCAGCGGCACTGGCCGGAGATCATCCCCATGTCCAGGTCGGTGTGGCCGTCGCACACGCCGCCCTCCAGAGAGCCCACCGGGTCACAGTCACAGGCTGGGGGTCAGAGGTCAGAGGTCAGAGGAGAGCGGAGATTAAGAGAGGAGAGGGGGGAAAGGAACATGGGAAACTTTGAATAGACGGAGAAGAAGAGCAACGAGGAAATCACTTCAGGAAGACTCAGAAGATCTGTAAACCCACACGAATAAGTCTATTTATTAATAATAATCATAATAATGATGCATTACATTTATATAGTGCTTTTCAAAGTACTCAAAGACACTTTGAGTACATCACATAATCACAACATCCTTAAAGCTACACAATAAACATAACCACAATTACAATAAAAACAATAGATAAAAACAATAAGAAGTATTTGAATGTGTCTTTGCATTGAGGTGCTCAATGGGGGGTCAGGAGGAGTTCAGTCACACATCACTACAGTGGAGCCCCCTGGGGGACTGAGTGACCTTCATGCCCAGGTGTCAAACAGGTGACATAACCTCAACCCACTGATTCTTTGACCACCTGATTCAGGTCAACGTTTCAGAGCGCCTCACTCACCCACGCAGACCCTGGGGTCCCGGGTGTCCCTGGCGGGGTCTTGGTAGTAGAAGGGCTTGCAGCTCTCACAGCTGCGCCCCACGGTGTTGTGCTGACAGTCGTCACACACCCCCCCGCTCAGGTTGCCCGTGGCCAGGTACACCGCCATGTCGAAGTGGCACTGGCTGGAGTGGCCGTTGCAGGTGCACTCTGGGAAATAAAGAGGAGCCATCAGCGGAACATTACCGTGACAAGTGGGAGTGGGAGTCTGTGTGTGTGCATTCCCACCTCTGCAGGTGTGTGGGTTCTCCACCTCCGCCGGTCTCCAGGGCAGGTCGTGGTGGAAGTGTCGGCAGCGCTCACAGTTCAGCCCCTCCGTGTTGTGTTTGCACACGCAGCGGCCGTGGATCTGCAACCATCACATCACATGTCATCTATCTGCTTTTATCCAAAGAGACTCACAATCCTGTTTCATTCACACCGTAGAGCAGCTCCAGGGAGACACTCAGGTTAAGTGTCTTGCTCAAGGACACATCGACTAGGGCGGGGTTTGAACCTCCAACCCCCTGGTTGAAAGACGGGCCTGCTACCCACTGACCCATAGTCGCCCCCACCATGACAACACAATGACATCATCACAGCAACATGATGACATCATAACATGATGACATCATCACAACACAATGCCATCATCCACAACAACACAATGCCATCATCCATAACTACACGACATCACAACGTGTGTGTGTGTGTGTGTGCGTGTATATGTGTGTGAATGTGTGCGTGTGTGTGTGTGTGCGTGTGTGCGTGTGTGTGTGCGTGTGTGTGTGTGCGCTCACCATGCCGTTCTCCCGGGCGTCCACCCCCGGCACGGGGGCGCACTCGGAGGCGTGTCCGTAGCAGAAGCAGCTGCCGCGCACCACCAGCTCGTAGAGCGCGTAGTAATACTTCTGCAGAACGTCGAGGCGCCGGTCCAGCAGGTCGTCGCCCAGCGTGTTCAGCTTCGTGAAGTTGATGCGCAGGTTGGTGATGCGCAGCAGCTCTGGGGGGGGGGGGCTTTGATTATTATTACATGTCATGACATCACTTTCATCAGACGCGCTAGTCGTTCTTTAGGACAGAGTTTTACATTCAGTCGGTTTGGAATTTCATTATTTAGCAAAAACTAGTTTTACTGAGTTTAAAATACGTTCACCGCGGAATGCACACGGAACAATAAAGGTTCTTAAATAGTTCTTTAAAGGCTTTGTGGTTCTACGAAGAACCATCACTCACCTACTGAAGAACCGTTCTTTCTTTAAAGAACCCTGCTATAAAAGGTTCTGTGAGGAACCAGAAATGGTGCCTTGAGAACCATGTTTTAAAGGTTCTTTGAGAACTCTTTAAGTACACGGTTCTTTAGAGAAACTGGGTCTGAAGGGTTCTTTAGAGAACCCTGTCTGAAGGGTTCTTGGTGGAACCTTCGTTGTTCTGTGTGCTCTACTGGGTTCTG
>CM070097.1:23434026-23449026 GCA_036178185.1 Liparis tanakae
CCGACGTCTCTCTGCCGGTGGAGACACCCGATCCATCAGCCGAGCACAGGGTTCATACTCATGGGGACCAATGGATCTCATGACCTTTCCATGACCTTTCCAAGACTTTTAACCAACTTTCCATGACCAAATATCTTGGGAAATCTCAGTCTATACATGAATAATTAATATAACTTAAATGGGAGACAATAGTTTGATTAAAAGAACGAATATGTATATAAATGGTTATTCTTTTAATCAAACATATATATATATATATATATATATATATATATATACATATAAATATACATATATATATTTATATAAATATATATTTATATACATATATATTTATATATAAATATATTTATATTTATATATATATACATATATATTTATATATGAATATATTTATATATATATATATATTTATATATATAAATATATTTATATATATTTATATATATATATAAATATATTTATATATAAATATATTTATATATAAATATATATATATATAAATATAAATATATTATATATAAATATATATGTATATAAATATATATTTATATTTATATAAATATATATATATATATATATATATACATATATATACATATATACATCTTTGTTGGTGGCTACTCGGAGCGCTGCAGCTCGATGCTCCTTCTGATTCTACGTCTTATGGACAGGAGCTCCTGGGCCACCAAGGTGGAGCCATGAGGCGGAGACAGCGGCCCTGATGGTGTGAGCCTGTGGAGTGGAGGTCAAGGGTCAAATAAAAGGGTTTCCTTTAAACTCTGGGGTTGGAGGGAGCGAATTGAGGAGGGAATGCCCACAAAGAAACGTCCTCTCGTGGCTCCGGTGGTGTCAATCAAATCGTCTAAATGGAGCCGAGGGCGATGTGACAGCCACACTGTGTGTGAGCGGACACCTGTAAACAGGCCACAGCGAGGTCCTGTCAATCATTACACGGACAGTCTTTGGAACAAATGCACAAAAAAGGTTCCTCCAGGCCTTCTGCACACACACACACACCTACACTCACACACACACACACACACTCACACAAAGCCTACGTGTGTATAAATGTATTTATTGGCTCCAGTTCAAGTCAAAGATCTGAACCGAGGCAGATTCTCTGAATTCCTGAGCGGCGTGGAGCCGGGCGCCGAGGAGAGACGCCATGCGACACGGCCGATCACCGTGGAGATCACAGACAGGTGAGCACGTGCGGCGCCGTTGCACATAAATGAGGTTAGAGGACGGACGGCGCTCCGCCGATAAAGATCCAACACGCCCTAACCAAACAGAGGCGGAGACGCGGGGGGGGGGGGGGGGGGCCTCAGGTAGAGGAAAGATCAAATACACAATGCATTTCCTCTAAAGTCATTTTCTGGAGGAAATGAGTGTCTCCGAGTGCACAGCAGCCCCTCCCCCTCCTCTCAGATAAGCCCTCCAGGAACACAGAACATGAGCCCTAAATACTAAATTGGGACTGCAGATGAAAAATAGCCTCTTGGCTAACTCTGGCACATTTACAGAAATGTTTTTATCAACGTGCACTGTCCCTTATTAAATAAACCATATTTAAAAAGTGCCCCTCAAGTTAATGGATACAAAGTTGTGATATTAAGGCTTTATTCTGCTTTTCACAGGGTTGTGTTTGTGTTTGTGTGTGTGTGTGTGTGTGTGTGTGTGTGTGTGTGGGGTCAGCAGGTCCGTCTGTCAGTCAGAGGGTTGGAGGTTCAATCCCTGCCCTAGTTGATGTGTCCTTGAGCAAAGCACTTGACCCAGAGCTGCGTCTGTAAGTCTCCTCAAGTCAACTCAATGTAATGGATTCCTTAGTCTCACCTGTCGAGACACTTCTTCAACCTTTTATAAACGTTGACTTGTTCCCATAAGTATCTTATTTAAATGTGTCTTATTGCTCCTCTTCCATCTTGTGATCCTCGTGATCCAGAATCAACCATCAGAACCCGCGGTCGCTCCGGGTCTGATCCGGTTTACGACCCGGCGCTCTGAGAGAGACCCGGCATCCAGGTGCGTCCCGCCGTCCTCCACCTGTCTGGGCACGCCGCCGAGTCACCGCTCCCCCGCCGCCGTGATTAATGACGACTCGTGTTTTTTGGAAATAGACCACACTGGCGTGGAATGTCGCTGCCAGAAGAAAACGTTGTTGACGAGCCGCTCGCCGCTCAGCGGGACAGAGGAGGACGGCGGGGACGCTAATTACACGGCGGCCGCCATGGAGGCACACTCCTGCACGTCACAGGGCCTTCATGTTCAAGATGCTCTGACACCCCCCCCCCATGTGGGCCTCTTGGTTTCCACCTGCCCCGACTAGCATGGGGAACGACAGAATGTGCACCAACATGTGGAGCAGCAGCCATTGTTGTTCAGGGGTTTGTTTGTGACCACACTAAGAATATAGACAAGCTCCCTAGTGGAGTAACATGGTACTACAAGCTCTCTAGTGGGGTAACATGGTACTACAAGCCCTCTAGTGGGGTAACATGGTACTACAAGCTCTCTAGTGGGGTAACATGGTACTACAAGCTCTCTAGTGGGGTAACATGGTACTACAAGCCCTCTAGTGGGGTAACATGGTACTACAAGCCCTCTAGTGGGGTAACATGGTACTACAAGCCCTCTAGTGGGGTAACATGGTACTACAAGCTCTCTAGTGGGGTAACATGGTACTACAAGCTCTCTAGTGGTATAACATGGTACTACAAGCTCTCTAGTGGGGTAATGTGGTACTACAAGCTCTCTAGTGGGGTAATGTGGTACTACAAGCCCTTTAAGATATGATGGCATCACCAATCATGGCTTTGTAGGTGAGGAGAAGGATTGTAAATGTGATTCTTGATTTTACAGGAAGCCAGTGCCGAGCAGCTGGTACAGGAGTCATGTGACCTCATCATTATACCAGTGTGTTTCATTAGTGTGTGTTCAGTTCATTCCACCGTGCCTCTTGTTGTTCTCCCTGTTACATCACGTGTCTATTGGAGGACTCTCAAAGGGGAAGTTCAGGCGAGGCGCCTCCACGCGGGGAGGACCGGCGCTTGGCCTCCCTGCACTTTGTTATTTTCAGGATAAGAAAAGCCTGATAAGAGGACAGAAACACTTCAAGAAGCTGGAAGTAGAGTCTCTCTTGCAGGGAGACGCCGATGAAGACACTTTGAACGGGGAGGTCTGGTTCCGGGGTCAGGTCAACGAGGCCGAGCAGGGACGGAGACGAAGCCCGGCACCGCAGACTCACCGCGACGAAGGAGTGTGTGTGTGGGGGGGCGTGGTTAAGGCGACGCCATGTCCTTCAGAAGGAGTGTGGGGGGGGGGGGGGTTAAGGCGACGCCATGTCCAGGACACGAGTCCTGGACGCCTGCTAACCGAGGGGTTACAGCACTCCTCTGGTCAGGGACGGTATTGCATCGCCGTACATTCCTAGTCACGACCAACTGCCCGTTTTCTTTCGGGGTGTAACAGCAGCCACGTCTGACCAGCCGATGACGACCTTTTCATAATCGATCCGATGGAACCGCCGTCAACATCGGCCGGGAGAAGAAGAGGAAGAAGAAGAGGAAGAAGAGGAAAAGCTCGGCTGAGACGTGGACGAGTGCGACTGGACGTGAAGTCCATGGTGCAGATGTTGTTTGACACCAGCTGGTTTACCACTGTGTGATTAGAGCGTGGCACGTGGCAACACACACACACACACACACCCACGTGCACAAAGCAGATACACAAAGTGGGGAGAGGTAACTACAGCCTTGGGGGCGTCGCCCTTCTGTACGGCACTAAGGAAGGAATGCAGGAGACGGAGGGGAAAATGTTATTCATTAGAGAAAACATTCCAGGTGTCAGCGTCGTCGACGGCAACAGAGGGGATGCTGAGGGGATGCTGAGGGGACGTTTAGGGAATGTTTAGGGTACGTTTAGGGAATGTTTAGGGTACGTTTAGGGAATGTTGAGGGTACGGGACGCTGGGTTCCGGCTCGAGGCCGATCAACAGGCCTTCAGAGGAACGTCATGGAGATAACATTCGATGTTAGGCAGATGACATCTTCTCTTTGTGCCGAGCCACGCTTCCATTTGTCCGTCGCTGTTTCTACTCGACTAGTTTGATGTACCATCCGACCGCTGCCCTTCATTAATGATTCATTAAGAGGAGCCATAACAGTGTGGGTAGTTAATGCTTAGAGAGCTCAAGTCGTTCATCTAGAAGATTCTATTCAGTCAATTAAATACAATTTAATATTATTCTATATAATATAAAACATAGAAAGACTGAACATGTAAAGGTAGAAGCAAAAAATGCTAATATATTCCTATCCTAAATTAATTAAAAAAAAATCTGAATATTAATATAAAATAAAGAAAAATAAAAAAACAATATATATGTATATATTTATATATATATATATACATGTACATATATACATATACATATATATATATTTATACATACATATATATATACATACAAATATGCATCCACATACATCTTCCATATAAATAAATAAATACAATACTAATAACTCTCAAGAATTTATTTTATAAATAATTCTTTTGAAAACCAAAGATGACTTCACCTTTCTTATATCCATTTGAACATTATTCCATAATTGGACCCTCCATTTGTCCTCTGAGTTGATCGGAGGTCCGATTAGAAGGAAACTCTCCAAATACGTCTCAGTTAAATAACGATAAGCGACCGGGCGAAGAGCCTCGCCGCGCGGCGCCGCGTCGAGGCTCTTCGCGCGTTGCACCTCCTTCACTCGCTCCACGTCCTTCATTCACTCTCTGGTTATCCATTCATTCTTTCACTCATTCATTAACTCATATGGAGAAGGGCCGGAAACCCGGAGCTCGGCACACAGGAGGACCGCCTCGGTTAACCAGTGACTGACCCAGATACGGCGAGAGGCGGGAGAAACAACCACCACGGCGTCTCCAAGGCTGAGGCCGGGATGTGACTCTGACGGAGTCACTTTGGAGGAACACAAGTCAGAAAGAGACAGACAGGTGATCCGGGGCCAGGTGAGGGCCCTGAAGGCAGCCGCCAGGAGACCTTCATCCACACACAACACAGACACAGACTCACAGCTTCACCCTGCTACAGGATGAGCCCATGCACCGCGCTCGCCTCAAGCTTTACCGCCGAGGAGGAGGAGGAGGAGGAGGAGGAGGAGGAGGAGGTGGAGGAGGTGGAGGAGGTGCTGACGACAGGGGGACAGTCCCCCCCACTTTTGAATCTCCAGTCTGGTACAACCACATGAACAGGCGTCGCCCCCCGGCAGCTCGGCGTCTGGCCGCTGTGAGGCGCCGAGTGTCTCCGGAGAGCCTCCTCTTCCTCGAGGGTCCATGAAGCCAGAGCCTCGAGGAAGAGGTCGGTCCCAGTGGAGACACACAGGACCAGAGCCCAGGGGGCCTCGGCCTGAATGAGACCTGAAGAGCCGAGTGTGATGTGTACTCACCCAGCAGGAGGAGGCCCAGGTGCACCGAGGTGAAGGGCGTCATGGCAACTGGAGGAGACAGACGAGAACATTCAGAGGGACAACGTCTTCAAAGGCATCAAGCTCCTCCCCTTTATCAACCCGCTACACCTTCAGAGGCTGTGTAGGATACACTGAGCTCCTCTCTCCTCTCCACTCTCCTTATGGACGCTTAGGATACACTGAGCTCCTCTCTCCTTTCCTCTCTCCTTTCCTCTCTCCTCTCCTCTCTCCTTATGGACGTTTAGGATACACTGAGCTCCTCTCTCCTCTCTCCTCTCCTCTCTCCTCTGTCCTTGTGGAGGTTTAGGATACACTGAGCTCCTCTCCTCTCTCCTTGTGGAGGTTCCTTGGCCCTGTGTCTGGTGCCTCCTCCCTGCTGGGCGTCGTCCTCTCTTGACCCTTGAATTGAATCTTAAGAAGCTTCCTTCAGTAAAAAGGAAACCACTGAATGGTCACAAGTCTCTTTCCCCCCGTTGACTTGAGCTGCTCTTCGCTACCTGTCCCCGCCAGGTGTGTTACCAGCGCTGGTGTGTGTGTGTGGCCTACATGTTACTCTCCGTGTGGCCCTCCAGAGCGCTGCGTGAGGCTGCTGCTGCTGCAGAGCCACACAAAGCAGCTTTTAGGATAATAGCTGCACAAAACGCGTCGTGAAGTTCAAGGGTTTCCACGAGGAAACGAGGAAGAAAGAATCTCCGTGTGCTCAGGCTGCGCAAACACAGACATCTGCTCAGTGAATGGGACGGCCGCTCTGCGTGTGTGTGTGTGTGTGTGTGTGTGTGTGTGTGTGTGTGTGTGTGTGTGTGTGCGTGTGCGTGTGTGTGTGTGGGCACACGCGATGACAGGTGAGGACGCACATTGTTCGCATCCCGCACTAAACCGATCAAAGCAGAGCGCCACAGGAGGAGACCGACGGTCTGACGCTTTGCTGCCCGACAGAAACAACGTTAAAGAACCACCTGTAAACATCCGCTGGTCACCTGACCTCATGATCCAGAGCATTTAGACAGGGGTCACACACATGTTGACCAGCGGGTTTGACTTCTCCAGGACTTTAAACCAAATGTACAGGACCATACTTCTTCTATCTCGGTGCAGACATGTAAAAGCGATACAATCTGGTAATTAAACTCACAACGAGGATCCCAGAGCAGACAGTATAAAACCTTAAATGACTCAAATGAATGAGACAATAGTTTGGATTAAAATAATAAACATGTATGTCTTTTTAGTTAAGGTGCGTTCACTTGCAGCGCGGAGAAATGTGCGCGTATGAAAGAGCGTAGGGTGGCTTATATTTAGAGCGTCTTTCTTTTAAAAGCATTATTTAAAACTCGGCGTAAAGAAACATGTGTCTGTCCCTGTGCTTGACCTCCAGGATGCGAGCAGCTATGGCGAGCAACTATTTGGTATTGTTTTTTTTTTATTATTACTATTATTTTTATTTTATTTTTATTGGATTTAGTTTAGTTTAGTAGTTTTACTTTAGTTTTGTTGTGTTTTGCTGTGTTTTGTTGTGTTTTGTTAAAAAAAAAAGAAAAAGGTAAATGTATCACAATTGCACTCTCGTTGTGTGCTTGCTTACTTACTTACTTAAAATAAAAATATATATCTAATAAAAAAAGAAAAAAAAAAAAAAACGTGAATATAAAGTTATATATAAAGTTCAACAGGTGTAAAAAAATCGAACAACTGGAAATTTCAAGTTTCTCACCAAAAGATTCAGATTTGAACACATCGATAATGTACCTTTGCATAAGGCTCATTTTTACTTAGTAGAGCTTGAACGCATCACGATGTATCTTTATGGAATCTCAGGTAACGTTAGCTGCTAACAGCTAAATGCTAACACTAACTCACTCTCCTCCTGCTGACTTCAACACCGATTGGTTGTCCACAATGTGACCCAATTAACCAATCAGACCACAGGTGTGGAGCACCATGTGCAGGAAGTGGTCATAGTGGCTGTTCCTGCCCTCTGATTGGTGCATCGACAATCATGCAAAACCCAATCTTCCCTGAAACATGAGCTACTTGTGAAAGTGTTCCCAACACTTCATTCTGTAGATGTCGTCGTTTATCTCGCTCGTTTCTGGTGAACGTAAAACCTTATTTCTTTTATTCCATCACACGCATTAACATGAAGTCGTTAATCCGCTCTAAATAACACAATTACATTTAAAAGGTGATGGACGGATTCTCAAAAACGCCTCTGGAGAGCGAAGGAGAGAGGGTGCAGGAGTAAAGGAGGGAAAGAAAAGGGTAAATGTGAAGGAACGAAGAGGATAAAGGAGGAGAAGTGACCCGGACGCTGTTCAGGTCACTCTGATTGTTCAGGAAGTCTTAATCCAAATTAAAAACACACGGCGGGGACTCGGCCCGGCGGTGAGTGACGGGTCCTTTGAGGAAGAGCGGCCCGACGTTTGATTACGATGGCGTTGAGTCGGGAGGTAAAGAGCTCAGGGTCCATCTCTCCGTCCACCACGGAGCTGCTAGTGGAGGTAACCCACCCCACTCCAGAGACTTAAACACTCACAATCCTATGTTACACTTCAAGCCGCTCAAACATCTGAATATATTCTCAGCCAAAGCTTCAAAACAGAAACAAAAACTGACTGTTTTTCAATAAAAAAAACACTTTTTATCATTTTAACTGCAACATTGTTACAAATTTAAAGTTTAGCCGACGGCGACGGCACGAGGACACGCTTTGTTCCAGAGACTTCCACTGAGACCCGAACCACCAGGACACAGAGACGGCTCCAGTGAAACCAGCAAAACCATCAAAACCATCAAGTGTCTACAGGAGGAACATACTCACACACCGGCGCCTCGCTCTCCGCACTGCGTGGTCACAGCCGCTCTCTCTGCCTCCGTAGTGAGTGTGTGAGTGTGTGTGTGTGTGTGTGTGTGTGAGTGTGTGTGTGTGTGTGTGCGGGCGCTGAACCCCCCCGTAATGTGTGTATTTACGCGTGCATGCACATGCGTGGTGGCGTGTCTGTGCGGCCAGAATGTGTAAAACAAACTTTTGAAAGCGCGTCTGACGGCGGCGGCGATGTAAAAACAGAGGGAACGCCGCCGGCCAATGGGACGGCGGCGTGCGGGAGCCCCCCCCACCCCCCGCTCCTCTCTCCTCCCTCCAGCCCGTCACCGGGGCACCGGGGTGAATGGACAGCCATTCTTATTCTAATGCCGCCGTCACTCTCCGGGCCGCCGGCTGAAAAGAGGGGAACGGTCTCCAGGCTTTTGGAATGCACCACCCCTTTTCTTCTGGAGAGGGGGGGGCGAGAGAGGAGAGAGAGAGGGGTGAGAGGGAAGGGGGCGAGAGAGGAGAGAGAGAGGGAGAGAGGGGTGAGAGTGAAGTGGGCGAGAGAGAGAGGGAGATGGGTGAGAGAGAAGGCGAGAGAGAGAGAGAGGGAGAGAGGGGTGAGAGTGAAGTGGGCGAGAGAGAGAGGGAGATGGGTGAGAGGGAAGGGGCGAGAGAGGAGAGAGAGAGGGAGAGAGGGGTGAGAGTGAAGTGGGCGAGAGAGAGAGGGAGATGGGTGAGAGGGAAGGGGCGAGAGAGGAGAGAGTGAGGGAGAGAGGGGTGAGAGTGAAGGGGCGAGAGAGGAGAGAGAGAGGAGAGAGAGAGGGGTGAGAGTGAAGGGGCGAGAGAGGAGAGAGAGGGATGGGGGAAAGTGAAGGGGGCGAGAGAGAAAAGCGAGAGAGATGGGGAGAGTGAAGGGGGCGAGAGATGAGGCCGGAGAAAAGAGAGAGAGAGAGAGAAAGAGAGGGAGATGGGTTGACCGAAGTAGAGAACGTATTGGGGACCAAAGGGAATGAGGAAGAAGGAAAAGAAAGGAAAGGATGGAGACACTCCAGAGCTCCTCCCCCAGACGACTGAGCTGATTTAACACTTTAAATAAATACATTATACTTTAATCCTGGTTTCTGGATTTAATACTTTAAATAAATGAATAATACTTTAATCTTGGTGACTGCATGTGACTGTCTGTGTGTCTGTGGGGGGGGGGGGTTGGCATGAGGCCACGTGGCGTCCTCTTGGTCCACGGCGTGGGGCGCGTCCTCTCAGTGGGACGTTAAACATCTCATTCTGGTCCTGCACGTCAAGTCGTTTTGTTCTGTCGCCTTCGGTTACGACGGACAAACCAACTGGGACGGGGCAGGACAAACCAACTGGGACGGGGCAGGACAAACCAACTGGGACGGGGCAGGACAAACCAACTGGGACGGGGCAGGACAAACCAACTGGGACGGGGCAGGACAAACCAACTGGGACGGGGCAGGACAAACCAACTGGGACGGGGCAGGACAAACCAACGGGGACGGGGCAGGACAAACCAACGGGGACGGGGCAGGACAAACCAACTGGGACGGGGCAGCAGGACAAACCAACGGGGACGGGGCAGGACAAACCAACGGGGACGGGGCAGGACAAACCAACGGGGACGGGGCAGGACAAACCAACGGGGACGGGGCAGCAGGACAAACCAACTGGGACGGGGCAGCAGGACAAACCAACTGGGACGGGGCAGGACAAACCAACTGGGACGGGCAGCAGGACAAACCAACTGGGACGGGGCAGCAGGACAAACCAACTGGGACGGGGCAGCAGGACAAACCAACTGGGACGGGGCAGCAGACCGGGGGGGTCACGGAGGTCAACCCCTATTCAGAAACTCAAAAGCTTTGAAGCAACTGGTGCTGCGACTGGATTAGAGGAGGAATAAGAAAAGGAGTGTGTGTGTGTGTGTGTGTGTGTGTGTTAGTGCCCGTAAGAGACATACATATCTATCTATATATATATATATATATATATCTATATATATATATATATATATATAGATATATCTATATATAGATATATCTATATATATATATAGATATATCTATATATAAGTGTGTGTGTGCACGTGTGTGTGGTTTGTGTGCATGCATGTGTGTGATTCCCGGCCGGACTGAACTTTAAAAAAACTGTCGGGAGAACAAAGCTTGGTTCACATTCAGGTCTCTCTGCTGTGACCTCTGACCCCTGGGGGAGGCGTGGAGGACGACCCGCCGGACGGCCCGGACTGCAGAGCCGCTGGGGATCCGTGACGTCACGCATTCAAATGTGCATATCACATATATATATATATATATATATATATATATATATATATATATATATATATTTATATATTATTTTAATATGTATATATTATATAAAGGCATGCAGGGTTGCAGGTTTTTAGCTATGAAAGAAAGGATGTTACGTTTTCTCCACTGGTAGGAAGCACTAGAAATGTCTCTATTGTGTTTTCTCCACTGGAAACGACCTATAAGGCTCTGCATTACGTTTTCTCCACTGGAAAAAAACCTAAAGGTTCTGCTTTTCGTTTTCTCCAATGAAAACCTAGAAGGCCCTGCATTACGTTTTCTCCACTGGTAGGACTCTCCATTAAGTTCCGGCCTAGACCTTGGACAACAACGTTGACGTATATAGGCACACACACACACACACACACACACGCAACCACACACACACACACACACACACACACGCGCGCAACCACACACACGCAACCACACACACACACACACAAACACACGCACACACACACACACACACAATCCCACAGCGAGATAAGAGCCTGCAGGAGGTTCGGAGCCGCCTCTATACCTTCTGTTCAGCTGTCAGACAAAGCCAAGAAATCTCAAGACACTAGTCCAAACAATCCGGGGCTCCCATATCCTTGAACACAATAACACGATAAGCCCGACTCTGTGTGTGTGTGTGTGTGCACATCAAATACGGGCTTTCACACTGAGCTCCTGAACACACCGCCAGTGGCGCGCTGCGGGGTGACATGTGTTTATAGGCCCATCCTGGAGCCCTGGAGTTTTTATCGCTGAGAATAAGTGGCGAAGAAAACGTTTATGATAATTACACGTTTTGCTCGGCGAGATAATCTTCAACCTTTAGGATTTAATGAGATCGGCAGGATTAAAAAGTATCAACGAACCACCGCGTGTGAAACTAGAGATTGAGACATTAATGTTTACAATGTTCACTGAGGGAATACACTATATAGACTTCTATACAACCAGAGGAGTCGCCCCCTGGAGGTCAGGAGAGAGAATGCAGCTTTAGCGCATGAAGCATAGACTTCTATACAACCAGAGGATTTGCCCCCCTGGTGGTCAGGAGAGAGACTGCAGCTTTAAAACATGAAGAAGAGACATATATACAACCAGAGGAGGTGCCCCCTGGTGGTCAGGAGATAGAATTCAGCGTTAAAACATGAAGCATAGACTTCTATACAACCAGAGGAGTCGCCCCTTGGTGGTCAGTAAAAGGAATGCAGGTTTGAGGCCCTTCATTATTAGGTTCCTGAAACAAACCCCACCACGTCATAAGCCCAGTGTGTGCGTATAGAACCAGGTTGTGGGTGGAGTAGTCGGCGTAGTCTCCTGTAAGCAACCGTCTTTTTAAAGACCCAGCATTCACAAGACTGGTACTTACTGACATGATTTAAATTGCAGAACAAACGCGAAAAACCTCTTAAAACGCGTGTTAACGGCATACCTTATTTCAGGCATTCAACCGAAACCTCTTGCAGAAGAAACCCGTTGACTTGCAGCGCTGTAGTGTAACCAGGCCTCGTCCGGGCTCTAGCCTCATTAGCACGCCGCTGTGTAGCCACGGGGAGACAGGGCTGGGCGTGGGGGGATCAGATCATGGCGGTGAGCTCATGGAGGGAGTTTGCTTCCCTGATTACAGGTGACTCAATAGTTGGAGCTGCTGCTACCTGCAGGCCGCGAGGACCGCTGCACATCCTCAGTCCTCAGCAGACGACCACACAGACGATGAGTCAGGGCAGCAAAGAGCTCCCAGGGAGAGGGCAAAGAGTGCGTTCGGTTCGCCCGGAGCAGAGACTCCATACGCAGCTCCTCCCGTGTTCCACGCTGCACTACAAAGAGATGCACATGTACCTGAGCAGCTCCTGTTACCCCTGAGGAGGCGCTCAGGTATCACAGCAGGTCGCTGGTTAACTCCCTTTGATCCCCTCAGAGGCACCGGCAGCCGCCGTGCTGCTCACAGGGAGGACGCACTAGAAGTGTCTCTATACGTTTTCTCCACTGGAAACAACCTGTAAGGCCCTGCATTACGTTTTCTCCACTAGAAACAACCTATAAAGTTCTGATTATGTTTTCTCCACTGGAAACAACCTGTAAGGCCCTGCATTACGTTTTCTCCACTAGAAACAACCTATAAAGCCCTGATTATGTTTTCTCCACTGGAAACAACCTGTAAGGCCCTGCATTACGTTTTCTCCACTGGTAGGACACACGAGAAGTGTCTCTATTACGTTTCCTCCACGAGAAACAACCTATAAGGCTCTGCATTACGTTTTCTCCACTAGAAACAATCTATAAATCCCTGCATTACGTTTTCTCCACTGGAAAAAAACTATGATTTTAGAAATGTCCCCACTGTGGGACGAATAAAGGAATATGATATCATATCATATCATAAGGCCCTGCATTACGTTTTCTCCACTGGTAGGACACACGAGAAGTGTCTATATGACGTTTTCTCCACTGGAAACGACCTATAAGGCCCTGCATTATGTTTTCTCCACTGGTAGGACACACGAGAAGTGTCTCTATTACGTTTTCTCCACTAGAAACGACCTACAAGGCCCTGCATTGCGTCTTCTGCGTAAAGGTGACAGCAGCGATGCGCTGCTCACAGATACAGGAGCAACAGTGAAGGAAGAACAAAGTTATTTTCAGGGACGCCCAGTCCAACCAACTCTTCTAGATTTGATTCCTTCCACAAGTCAAAGTCACCCCCGCTTCGAGGGGATCGTTTGGCTTCCTGCAGCCCAAGAGACTCGCTGCATTAGAACTCTCGTGTTCCTGAACCTGCGACGAGGATCCTCGACACGAGATGCACGTATTCTCGTCTTTCCTTCTCACGCTGCCATGAGATCACGCGTGAAGCTCGTTTGATCGCCTCAGAGCAGCGCTGCACGTTTGTGTTCCGCTTCGCCCAAAAACGAATAAACGAGCCAAGTCGTAAATCAGCCCAACACGCCTCGAGGCCACACTCGGTGTGTCTGACTTTAAATTAGAGCGAGGAGGGAAATTGTTTCTCGTCTTGAGGAAACGATACGGAGAAAATCACCACCAAGGCCAAACGGTGAGTTTCAACATCCTTTTAAGTCGCTGTGTGTTTGGTTTGAGCCGCATGGAGAAGGCCGTCTGGACCTGGAGGGAAACCTCGTGAGCCGATAGCTCCTGTTATTTGGCACCAACTGATATAGAAAGAGCCCAAAACAATGAACTCCGCCCAGCCAAGCACTCAAACCCTGACTCCACGGGACCGGACCACCCAAAGCCACGTCTTCCACTGGAGGGATTTCAGCTAACCACCGCGTGGAACAGGGAACAGCTTCCCTTCAAACGGCGTCCTAAGCCACGACATCCATCGTCAGGGGATCCACCCGGAAATCTCATAACTCCGTCTGGGTCCTTACCTCATCTCCACCGGCAGAGATTACCTTCAAAGATAATTCACCATTTTCAGAGAGAGTTAAATACGTCGACCAAATAAAGCTCAAGCAATCCACGGCTGGCACCGCACACAGTACACACAGAACAGAAAGGTTCTTAAAGTGTTCTTTAAAAGGCTTTGTGGTTCTAAGAAGAACCAACACCTACTAAAGAACAATTTTCCTTTTTTGAGGCACCTTTATAGGTTCTTTAAAGAACTCTTTAAGGAAATAGTTCTTTAAAAAACCCTGGTTTCAAAGGTTCTTTATGGAACCTGAAATGGTGAACTTAAAGAACCCCTTTTTGAAGGTTCTTTAAGACACCTTTAAAGGTTCTTTTAAGGAAATGCATCTTTAAGGAATCCTGGTTTGAAAGGTTCTTTGTGGAACCAGAAATGGTGCCTTAAAGAACCATGTTTTAAGGTTCTTTAAGACACCTTAAAGGTTCTTTGAAGAGCCCTATAAGGAAATGGTTCTTTAAGGAACCCTGGTTTGAAAGGTTGTTTATGGAACCAAAAATGGTGCCTTAAAGAACCATTTCCTGAAGTTTCTTAGAGGCACCTTTATAGGTTCTTTGATTAACTCTTTCAGGAAATGGTTGCTTAAGGAACCCTGGTTTGAAAGGTTCTCTGTGGAACCAGAAACGGTTCTCCTATGGCATCACTGTGAAGAACCCTTCACGGTTCCAGATGCCCCTCCATGTTTCTGTGCAGACACAATGGACGTTGTGTACCTGTTGTTACACAACGAGTAGAGCTTATTACCTTCGCATTGAAAATGCAGAAGGTAATGTTTTGGCCGGCGTGTATTTATTTATGAATATGTCCGTTTGTCCGTCCGTTATTCGTCTAAATCAGACAAAACTGAGCCGATTCTTATGAAACTTGGTGGGATGATTGGTCATGACCCAAGGAACAATCGATAGGTTTTGGGAGTGATTGGGTCAAAGGTCAAGGTCAAGGTCACGAAAAGGTGAAAAC